>JAQJVL010003859.1:0-53730 GCA_035578905.1 Stictocephala bisonia
ATATTTAATTATTTTGTATCGTAATGAGTAGGAACAAACTAAACGCTGTTGAAAATTTAATTTCAAAGCAATAATCAAATTTTCATATAGGTACACAGTTCAAAATTATACTATGTTATTATAACCATAATTTTATATGTGAATGCGAGAGAAATAGTAGTGCTTTCTGGTTATTTTATGCATTTAAGAATTTTGTCCTGTAAAAAACAGTTTTATATTGATTGAAACAACTTTATCTAGACGGAATAGATCGTCTTGTCTTAGAATAACGTAGTGGGGTTCGTTTTAATGGTCTGACGATGATATTTAGTAATTTTGATTGCCCTCTTCGGTATAAAGCGTGGGGTTCGTATAGGTTTATAATCACGTGAGTTCAGCGCCGCTTTGTGTATCGGCCAATCCTCCGTGCTTGCCGTGTGAATCCTTCAGTCATCGCGCTTCTGTCTGAATTTAAATTCTTATTTACCGTAGGAATTTAAACTTTTTTTGGTTTTGGGGGGGCTTCCGGGCTCAAGCCAAAACATCCCCTAAATACACCACTGAACTTGATTATGGTAGATCTACCAATGTTCACGGGCATATCATAGTTGCGAATAACTCACAAATAAGGGTTATGAAAAGGTATGAAAACAAACAAGTAGTTGCTTTTAAAACCCCTCCCTTCGTGTGTGACGCGACAAGAGCAGCAAATTTTCAAACCAATGTTAATGTATTAGAGCGTCCTTAGTGGACGAAGGAGCGACACTTGTGTGCGTTGCAATTCGAGCGTACTTTGTAGCTACAAACAAGCTTGTATCTTGTTGTTGCTGTCGCCCGCAAAGTGAAGCTGCTGTCACTGGTGTAGCTATGTCGCCCGCGAAGCTCGCGTGGGACAGACGCGCCGTAGCGACACCAGCGTTTACAGCGACAGTGATTGACTGTTGTGTTCAGTTTCTATACGTACTTTCATTATGTCTGTGGAAGAATTTATTGCTACAGTGCAAAAGTATCCTTCACTGTGGAACATGTGCCATATGCACTACCGTAAGAAGTTAATGAATGAGATTATGATCAAAGGTCGTAGAAGAATCGCATGGAAATGTTAAGTACTTTTCCTTTCTTGTAAACAATAGTAAATTGATGGATCATTACATGAAGCCCCTAAAGGCAAAGTGGACTAACCCCAAAAAGTAAGTTTTGAGATATTAAGTGCTAAAGTTAAAAAATCATATCGTAGGTCAGAAGTTGATCTGGATTGTGATTTTTTGTAATCTGACAGATTAAACCCATAGAATTATACTGTTTGGTAAATTATTTAAAAAAACACAATATTTCATTTCCAAAATTGAGTACGGTAGTCCGTTTTTCTTCCATGTCCATTGTGGGTTTAGTCCATTTTAACATTAAGGTTAGTCCATTTTACTGTTACACCTAACTATGTAAGACCTACATAGAGTATAAAGGAGAATAGAGCAAAAAAAAAAAAAAAAAAAAAAAGGCATGTCACAGTTTAGTCCATTTTGACTTTACAACAAAATGACATTTGGATTAACATTGTTCTAATGGGGGATAGTCCAAATTTGCACTTAATTTTATGGGTTAGTCCATTCTGCCTAGAAGATGTGTGATAATGCATTTTGGACTAAACATTTTTTTGTTCTAGAAAAAAAAATACAGCTGATAGAGCTTAGCTTGTTTTACAATTAGATAGAGCTGATTTTTCTTCACCAGCAGGTATACCAATCTCAAAATTGAAAATTTGTGGGTTAGTCCACTTTGCCTTTAGGGGCTTCACGTATAAGTTTACCATTATATATTAGTACAAGGCATACAAATTATTAATAAGATTCTGCTAAATGAACATTTTGCAAAAACGCTCGTTCAAATATTACAAGCAATGTAGCCTGTTGAATCCAGGAATTATATACAATACCTAAGAATTATATACATTGCCTAACATGTTTAGCAACATTTGAAATCAATACTTTTTTTAAATTTTTTAATATAACTATATTCAAACTTGTAAGATCATTTCAGCAACTAATAATTATTTATACGTATTATAGACTATTATTTATTCAACAGCAACTAACCAAATTATAGTAGACTTAAATGTTGTTTGCTAAGAAATGCTTTTACATATTGCATAAGATGAACATTTTCTATAAAGATGATGGAACTCGCCATAACAACGATCTTTCTTTAAAAGTAATGTTCTTTTCACAGGTCGCCTTTCTTTTCAAAGACGCGTACCCAAACACTGAACTATCTAAAAGTATCAGCTTCCTTATTTTCTTCGAGACTGTTTCCAGACATTATTAGCAATCAGTGTCACCCGCAACACCAGTCCACGAAGGACGCAAAAATCTTCCAAATATGGACAATCCCAGGGATACGCTGGAAACGTTTTTGTCGTTTTTCTCGCGTCGCTCCTGTCGCTCACGTAGGAAGAAGGGGCCTAATAGTAAGATTCGTCTCTAGTTTCTTGGCTGTTGCAGCTAGAAAATCAATGGATAAGGTAACCCCTTATCACATTCTATAGACGAAAGAAAGGGAAAGGAATGCTGACATGATAGCCGAACAAAACAAAAACGACTTCTTCAGAATAAGTTTCAATAGTTTTGTTGTGTTTGATTCCAATATGTATAGTGGTTTACTCATACTGTCTTTGATTATTGTTTATGTATTTCTTTTTATGTAGATTTATGTATATGTGACTGATTCATGATTTTGAATCCCTCCGTTTTGAGGATGACAAATGTGGTATAGCGAAATCGATTACCATTAATTTTGTAGTTTCTGAATTAATATTGTTTTAAATTTCTGTTGTGACATTCACTTGTTTTTTATTCTACTGCACTTGAAATATACTAATTAAAAAACTATATAGCTTATTTTTAATCATTTGTCTTATTATTGTAATATGATGCGTTGAGTCGGTTGACTGGCATAGCTGGGAGATCACGAAATCGTGACAGTCCAGCTACCAAATACGAAACCCACCTCTACGTACTGCTTCCCATTTGAGCAGATCAAACTTCTCGCCCAGTACAAACAAGCCGGGCCGTGGCGTGGAACAGTTTTGATGGACGTAATAAGTTATTAACGATCCGTCAATGTGGAATGAACCTCCCTCGTAGCACAGAACTGTGTTATTAGTGAGGACTTTTTAATCCTACTGGGATTTCTTAATCGGGTGCTGAACTTTTTGTGTTATTTAAAATCGCTACCTTTTGCCATCTAGTATGCTCCAACACTTTTATAATGCACTTTATTAAACATAACATGCAAGCGCTATCATTCCTATTAGCACATATTTAACCCTTTAATTTAGTATTGCAAAGATATTTATTCTAATTGTCCTGCAAGAAAGGTTATTACTTCTGGTAATATTTAAAATATCAAACATTATATTTACATTTATCGAATCCTTTCCCAACAGTTTTTTTGTGTTGTGGATTTTTTTTTCAATTAAGTTCTCTATTTTGTGATAAGAGTGATTCCTTAGATATATGGTTTGTGGCAATCAATTTAGTTCTCTATGACCTTTAAAGTGATGTATCAAAGGTATATGCTTCCAAAAGAATATTGACGATACCCTAAACAGGACGTCCCCCGTTAGTGTGACATAAGTAAACATTGTTCAGAAAAGTAAATGCAATCTCTATCACGAATATGAAGTTTTAAATCTATAATTCGATGAATAAAGAATGTATTTAGGTGTTTCCAGGCATAATAAACACCCTTCGATTAATAATAAGGGCAAACTATTTAATTTTATTTATTAAAAAGTGCGAGACTTAAGCTTTATCAAAATAATCTCACATTATATTCAATTTTATAAAATTTCCAGTTTACATAGTGGCCAATGTCTGGTGAAGTTGAGAATGTCTCTCTGGTGAGGTTGAAAATGTCTCTGGTGGGGTGAGGTTCAGGATAGTGTTGTTGTGGATGAGGTCGGTGTACTGAGGATGAATACCATGCTTGAAGGTGGTGAGTGGTATCGACACAATCTGCCGCAAAAATAAATAAAACACAAATGAAAATCACTTAAATATTCAAAAGGAATTTCTGTTATCAACTAAGAATAATCAGCTATGATTTTTTAATTTAATAATAATGAGGGGATAAAACGTTGGTTTGATGTGATTTTATTTAACGCCGGTTGATTTAATTTTTGTTTGAAGACAAAACTATAGTTACAATTTTCAAAAAATATATAGATAGCAAAATGAAAGTCGTTTAAAATACCTAAAAAACTTGGACTCCTTGACTTTATTCTTTTGTATGCAATATAATAGCGAGAAATAGTGTTTAATTAAGTTATTTAACAATTAAAATATAATCACTGTACCGTTTAACCAACCTATACTATGGAGAAAACAGATTTCGATAAACTTTAAACAAAACCATGTCTTCTTACAAATAATAACAGGTACACACAATTGTAAAAAGAACAATTGTTTCAAAATTGTGAGTACGTGTAAATACTTTGTAAGAAGACACGATTTTCTGAAAATTCTATCATAATCTATAAGCATTTAAGTTTTTAAGGTGTTTCTAATCTATATAAAACGACTACATACATCGGTTATTTAAAAGTAATACAAGAAAATTTTAGTATTATTTTCTATTTCAATGCAATAATTTTATTTTACTGATGATTTTGAGAAAAAGATGATACAAACCTATTTTTCTCTTAGGGATACACCCCCACAAGGCACTAGTCTCATTAGCTTGACGCTCTCCTTTCGTCGAGGGGAGAATGAGATTCAGGGGCCCCCTGGCGGGGGCCCCCACTGCCCCGGATGAAGATAGGGAAAATATTGGCCTGAAAAATTAAAAAACGCGCAAAAATTTGTGTTGAAAAGGGCCCTTTTTTTGAAAAAAATTTTTTTTAAACATTTAAAATTTTAACCAAAAAAATTTTTTTTTAAAGTTTAAAAATTTGTTTTTGGAAATTTTTAAAAGGTTTTTTTCTAAAATTTGGTTAAAATTTTTTCCCAAATTTTTAAAAAAATTTTTTTTTAATTTTTTTGAATTTTTTTTTAAAAAATTAATTTTGTAATTAACCGGGGCAAAAAAAAGCCAAACGGTGGGTTTTAAAAAAACAAACCTTTTTTTTTTCGGAAAAACAAAAAAAAATTAAAAATTGACTTTGGGAAATTTGTTTGGAAAGTTGTTTGTTTTGCTGGGGGGGAAATTTAAACCCTTGGAAAAATTTCCCCCATTTCGTTTTTCGGTGTAATTTTAAAGAAAAAATTTTTTAAAATTTTAAATTATTTTAAATTTTTAATAATTTGTTTTTTAAAAAAAAAATTTTTTTTTCCACCAATTTTTTAAAATTTTTAGTTTTAAAAAACCGGGTTTTTTCAAAAAAAAAAAAAATTTTTTGGTTTCACAGAAAATTAGTTTTTTTAAAATTTTTCGGTTTTGGGTTTTTGGTTGTTTTTTTTTGGTAAAAAAATTCTAAAAAATTTTTTAATAAAAATTTTTTAAAATTTTTATTTGGTATTTTTTTTTGGGAAAAATTGTGATATTATTTTTTTTATTTTTTTTTAAAAATTTTAAAAAAATATTTTAAAAATTTTTTGGGTAATTTTAAAAATTTAAATTTTTTGGAAAAAAAAGGATTTTTTTTGTTTTTATTTTTTTAATTTTTTTTAAATTTTTTTTTTTTTTATTTTTTAAAATTTTTAAACCAGGGGTTAAAAATTTTTTTTTATTTAAATTTTTGTGGATTGTTTAATATTTTTTTTAAAAATTAGGTTTTTAGTTAAAAATTTTTTAAATTAAAATTTTTTTTATAAATTTTTTTTTTTTTTAAAAATTTTATAAAATTTATTTTTTTTAAATTTTTTTTATTATAGAAATTTTTTTTTTATTTTTTTTAAATTAAAAACTTTTTTTTTAAAATTTTTCATTTTGTTTTCAAAAAAATTTTTTTATATGTTAGTTTTTATATATTTTTTTTTGGGTTTTTTTTTTTTGTTGAAACAAAAATTTTCAAACCCAAAAATTGGGGTTTTTTTTTTTTAAAAGGGATTATTTTTTTTCTTTTTTATTTTTTAATTTAAAAATAAAATATAAAATTTTAATTTTTAAAATTTTTTTTTCATTAATTAATTTGAAAAATTTATAAATTTAAAAATTTTTTTTGGGGTTTTTTTAATTTTTTTTAAATTATTTTTTAATTTTTTTTAATAAAATTTAATTTTGGATTTTTTTAAATTTGAATTTTAAAATTTTTTTTATTTTGGAATTTTTATTTTTTTTTTTTTTAAAAATTTTTTGATTTTTTATTTTTAAATTTATAAAAAAATTTAAAATTTATAAAATTTTTTTTTTTTTTTTAAATTTTGATTATTAAAATTTTTTATATAAAAATTTTTAAAAATTTTTTGGTTTTAGGTTTTAAACCCATTTAATTTTTTTTTTTTTTTGTTTAATTTTTTGGGAAAAATCAAAGAAAAATTTTTTAAATTTAATTAAAATTTTTAAATTGTTTTTTTAAAAATGCTTTTTTAAAAATTTTTTTTTTTTTTTTTTTAAAATTTTTTTATAAAAAAAAAAATTTTTTTTTCTATACACTCATTTGATTGGACATATTAACATAATCAATCAATTATTCTACCTAATTAATTACCGGCACTCATCACTGATATACACAAATATTAATGTCTACTTATCTATTCATGGAGTTCTTCAAAGCTGCAAATTTGTACACTGCAACACTTTCCTTATCAGTTAATTAATTGAAACTATTTAAACACTAACAAATCATGTCCGCTTTTCATATTATCATAGCTAAAATGGTGGTAACTATAGATTCATTTAAATTGTTGATAACTTAAATTTAAATTGTATGAGTATTTTTGTTCACTGAGTTTCTAAGGCAACCCCTGAAAGGATTTAAATGGTTTTTTATGCGACAGTAGCTTGAACTGTCAAATCTCGATTTTAAAAATTTAACCAGTTGTTAGCAAAATTGATGTAATATTTTTAAAATTCCAAGCAGGTATGGAATTTGACGTTTTTAAAATAAATTAGCTGATTCAGACGATAAAAAATCAGCTGTTCCTTTACTTTTTTGCTTTAACCGCTCTTAACTGATGTTATTGTACATGGAAACATTAGTAGGAGCAATAATTATTTTTTAATATTATTTAGTTTTGTTTTTTAGTTATGTTAGAGCATGATTACTGTTACTTTATTTATACGGTTTTACATTAGCTTTCTATTTTTATTAACAATAAATTCAAGTGCGGTCAAAATAATCAACGCTACGTGATTAACGCTCCTGGCGATTTAATGATAGTACTTTTGATGATGACTCATGGTTTAAAAAAAATATAAATTGAAAACAGTTTTATAAACTCAACACATTGCGCAAAATTATGTAAATTTGAATACGACCTGGCGTATTTTTTACTGTGTAGATTGTAGAAAGTCTGAGTGGAGAGAAATATCGACGAAGAAAAATATCGGAACGGATATCAATGTGAGAATCTTTACTGTTAACAATACAAGGACATTGTTGGGGAAACTAGGTTCGGTCCACCTTGAGTTAAAACGTATTTATCTTAACGGAATATATACCTAAATATATTATCAAGGGATTGTATAAGCGGGGAAGGAGAGTCGTCTGCCACGACTGTTCAAATCACACAATGGTTTGAAGACGGGCTAACAGACGACAACCGGTCTTCTCATAGACGACGGAGTTACACTTAGTTCGAAAGTCAACCCCAGGTATGGTCGAAGGTTCGATTGTGACAAAACTCTTCATAGGGGAAGACTGTTAAACCACGAAATTTGATTATTGAAACCTAAACATTTCTAAATATAAATATACATACAGTTAAATGTCTAACCTGTTAAAAAGGTCTGAAAACACCCAATTATGTTCTTTATTAATTGAAATTGAAATTAGAAATTTTTACAATCTCGATAGGTATTGGGCACCTACTTTTTGGAACTGTTTTGTCATTTCACACCAACTGGGTACGTCCTGCTGATGGTATCGTGAATATTCCTTATGGAAGCTTATACCATGTGATACATCAATTTAAAGTTTATAGTTAACTGAATTAAATGCCACAAACAGCTTCTCAATGAAATCACTCTATCAGAAAATAAAGAACATTAGCTGGTGTTCAACAATTTCATTTTAATTAGGTGTTTGCCACAGTAATGAGTTACAATACGTTTAGTTGATATAAAACAACATTTTCATTTTCAGCTTGTTTTATTACAGAATAAGTGTTTAAATAATGAATTATTTTATTAGTTTTTATAAAAATAAAAAGTAATTTATGATTTTAGAAGAGGCTTAACACTCACCTTTGAACACCATTTGGTATCAAAGTAAATGTTTGAACTGTCTTCCTTCTTCAGTTTGACAATGAAGTTAACATGAAATTTAGCTACAGAGATGAAGGAAACAGAGGCCGCATTCAATAGTGCGATAAACGTGAGTCGAATTTGTGTGTCGAGCAGTCATTTCTCCACTTTGCCATCTCGTCAGTACCTCCTTTATTTCCCCCAAAATGCTCAACTTAATTATTACTACAGATGTATAAAGATTTTCATTAGTTGTAATCTACTTATAACTGCCATCGAGGTGTTCTCTGCGGCCACGAGAAAGCATTTAGCTTACATACATGCCGGTATAGCTTATAAAAAAAGTATTTAAAATCCACTATTGTGTATTTTGCTTAAACTGGGTTATTTTTCAATGATTTTTAAATACGTAGTAACTAGGGATAGTAACGATATATCGATAAATATGCTCCGATATATTAGTTTCCGATATATTTTTCAAAATTCCGATATATTTTTGAAAATTCTTCACCAAAATTGCCAAATAGCCACAAATAAATTAAACAATCTCCAATTGCAATGTGATGAATTGAAACCTGATCTGTTTATAGCTTCAGAACATGGGTTTACATAAAACACAATAAGTTATTTTAGGATTCAAAATTATGAACTTACTCTTTTATAAGATCAAATCACAAAGGAGGTGGTGTGGCTATATTCATTAGATCTCCAATTAAATTCAAATGTATCATTTCAGACTTAGGCTCAGAACTCGATCTGGAGCTGGCCGGTGTTGAAGTCTTGGTGGAGCCCTGGGGTATTGTTGCTATCGTGGGCCTTTATAGGTCTCCAAGTGGAGACAATGGTGCCTTTTTCCGGGGTTTTGATCTTCTTTTCCACCGGCTATCTTCTTCTTTCAAACAATTTATAATTATAGGCGATTTTAACATAAATGTTTTGGAACATGCTGATCGAAAGACCAGCGTGTTTAGGGACTTATTGCAATCTTACGGATTGAAGTGGTCTCTAAATTTGCCCACACGAGTCACAGCAAGTTCGAGCACAGCCATTGATAATATAATCACTAACATAAAAAACGTCTCGGTGTCAGTACTAAAATTAGCTATATCCGACCATTATGCACAGGAAGCAGTAATCTCGGGATGCTCTCTGCAGGAAGAGCCACCCACTGTTTCATTAAAAAGGCTTCTCGGCCACATAACGTTACGTTATTGAAAACACGACTTAACAAGGAAGACTGGAGTTTTATAGACAAATTTTCTAGCACAGATGATATGTACAATGCGTTCAACGAATGTTTGAACTTCCATATAAATACCTATTACCCATTAAGTAAACACATTTTTAAAAATAAACGGAAGGAGAATACTTGGATAACGCGTGGTATCTTGGTTTCTAGGAATAAGCTCAAACTTTACTCAGTCTTAGCTAAAGACTCGAACAACCCTTTATTTAAACAATTTTACAATAGATACAAAAAACATACAAAAAAGTTATAAGGGCTGCCAAATCCCTAGAAGTCAACCGAACACTTGATGGTGCTAAAAACGTTTCCAAAGCTGCTTTGAAGATTATAAATAACACAAAAAACGTGTCTTCAAAGAAACCAATTCAGTTAAATATTAATGGGCATGTCTACGATGACCCAACATCAGTAGCAACGGAATTTAATAACTTTTTTTCAACTGTTGTCCAGATGAACCCTAATAGAAAATCATGTTACGTGGACACTACCCAAGAGAGGCGGGTTTTGCGGTCCATGATGCTGTCTCCTGTGTGTGAAGCGGAAGTGGCTCGGTAATACGAAATCTTCCACCTAAATTATCCGAGGATATCAATGGTGTTTCAACGTGGTTATTGAAACAGTGTACTGAAAGTATTCTGTGCCCGTTGATAATAATAAACTCTTCGTTCGAAACGGGGTTGTTTCCTTCCAAATTAAAAAATGCAAAGGTAGTTCCGGTGTTTAAAAAGGAAGACCCAACGGTCTTGAACAACTACCGCCCTATTTCAATTTTACTAGCTCCAAGCAAAATCTTTGAAAATGTATTTCTTTCCAGGCTGCTTGATTTGCTTGATAAAGAGAAGATTCTGAGCGAGGACCAATTTGGTTTTAGACATGGAAAGTCAACCATTGACGCTGTCACCAGACTGGTCGATTTGGTGTTGGACGGATTAGAAAACAGACAAAAACTGTTGGTGTTTTTTTTAGACTTGTCCAAGGTCTTTGATTGTGTCAATCACAACCTTCTATTGGCAAAACTTGAAAGATATGGCATTCGTGGCCTTCCTTTCTCGTGGCTCAAATCATACTTGGACGACAGAAGTCAATGTGTTCAAATTGGTGATTCATTTTCTAATAGTAAAAAAGTTCATTGTGGAGTTCCACAGGGGTCTATTCTAGGCCCGGTTCTCTTCCTGGTTTACGTTAATGAGGTAGGGTCTTCTGTCTTGAGTGGAAATATCGTTCAATATGCGGAAGATACAACACTCTGCTTCAAAGCTGAGTCCATTCCTGCACTTGAAATTGAAGCGTTCACTAATCTTAATGCCTGTGTTCAGCAATTTGAAATGGAATATTTATCTACAAACCATTCAAAAACAAAATACATTCGTTTTTCTTTAAGAGATCAAGAGTCTTGCTTATGCCACTGATAATGGTTGATGGCATTCTTCTTGATGAAACAAACACTGTCAAGTTCCTGGGAATTCACCTAGTTAGGGCGTTGACCTGGAGCTGCCACATTGACAGCGTTTGTGCAAAAATTGTCTCTGGTATTTTTGCTGTGAGAAACATTTCAAAATGTTGCACAGTTAAGGTACAGTTAATGGCCTATTTTGGTCTCATTTACCCTCACCTTACCTACGGAGTAAGACTGTGGGGTAGCTGTTTCTTAGACAAACTTCAAAGAGTCTTTCGGCTACAAAAAAGAGCAATCCGAATAATTTCCAAATTAAAAGTTAGAGAGTCATGCAAACAGTCCTTCAGGGAATTAAGTTTGCTAACGCTGCCTTGCATTTACATTTTGGAGACTGCACTCTATTGTAGATTCAAATGTAATTTAACACGAGGTAGTGACATCCATCAACACGAAACAAGAAGAAGTCACAGTTTTAGAGTGGCTCGGCACCGTACATCGGCCCTGGAACGCAAACCGTCTGTAGCAGGCGTCAACATTTTTTAAACATTTTCCCAGATTATATTAAAAGGGAACAAAATTTCAACAAATTCAAGTATCGATTAAAAGGCTACTTACTGGCTCTCGCTTGTTATTCTGTGGGTGAATTTATAGCAGACTCCTAATTTGCGGACGGCTCGGGAGAGATCCTGTATGAATGTTATTGCTGTAGAAGAGTGTTTGTAGTGAATGAATGCGTTACTCTGTGAACGAATGAACTCCCCCACTAAACTTCGCTGAAATTGTTATTATAGTTATTTTATCCCATCAATTAATTTATCATTAGTTTGTAGGATCATTATTATTAATAATATGACTTTTGCTATACAATATGTACATGTTGTCAAAAAGCAAAAAAACTATTTCATTTCATTAGTATCGATATTTTCTTTCGATAATATCGGCCATATCGATATATTGGTCCGATATACTAAAGATTTGCGTCATTCTCTCTTCTCAAAATCATCACTATTCGAGAAAAAAACACACTTAATTTTCCTCTTATGCGTACAAAACATGCATTGAAATAATATAGTAATTTTATTTAGTTTTTTTACGTGGTGTTAACGCACTAAAATGTAATTTATTGTAGACCAGTGTGTGGGAATTTAGTGTTTATAAGAAGCCTAATGGCATTTTTAAAAGTGGAAAACAAAAATAGCAATGTTATTACATTATTCTTTTATAATTAACAAATAATTAAAAGTATAGTTATTCAAATTTTCATTTTTTTTTCATTCAACCCCACAGGCACAGCCTTTCCATATGGATAAATATATTATTTTATTTTCACATTCAGTAGACTATTCTAAATAGTAACAGCAAAACATTAGTGTATTTTCGGTCATGACATAATAGTTATTGCATAATTTTAAACAGCTAAATCATTTACAATTCCATAAATCGGTTAGCCGATATATCGATATATCTATACGTTGAAAATATTTGTCATCCCTAGTAGTAACTACAAAACACAAGGCTTAATAACATACTGTATTTCCTACTCTTACTTCCAGGAGACACTAAAACAAACAGCAACGTACTACACATTGTGTATAACATGGTTGAAGTGAGTTTGCAAATTCGTTTGGTAATTATAAATACTCGTACATAAGGCAAACGTACAAATTAAATACATGTTTGCAGCTTTATTAGTATTGCATCATGGTTGATAAAAATGCAGTTATATTAATTTTGAAATTTGTGTCACTATTAAAATAGTCTTTTATAGACATAAATAATTTGAATCATAAATTAAATCTAGTTTTTGAACCTATTTAGGCAATTGTAGATACGAAAAAAAGTTTCGGCACAGAATATAGACAAATATCTGTCTATATATTCTGTGGTTTCGGGCATTACAACGGGATTTTAAAACGTAACTTCCAACCCTTTCTAGTTACTAGCATAAATAAATTACACATGAACAACAATTAATTATGTAATTTCAGCTATAGTTTAACTCTTGTTAAATACTCTTAGGAATTTAGATGCATTTAATTTGAAAATGTTGCTCGATGTTCTTTGCCGGCGTGACGAACCAACGGGGCCGTTTCGCTCTACGAAAAACGCCAAAATATGGGTTTATATTTCAACAATGCGGTCCTTAATACTGATACTATAGTATCGTTGCATTTCAAGTATCATTTGATATGCGAAGAAGTGATGGACTACAAGTTTTTTTTATTAAAAAAATTTAGTATTTTTATAATTTGTCTTGAGTTAATTGTGTAAACATGTTATTTTGAGTATTTTAACTAAAAATCTCATAATATCATCTTATGGTCCATTTGATTGGACTTTAAATAACCCTACAGTGTCCACTATAACTCATTACAGTAATAAACACGAACCGTACAGTTGAAATGTTGTACGTTTATAGTGGTACCCAGTAGCAGTTTATGGGTGATTAGTAGGGCCATCATCTCTACTTGCGTATGGGTGGGTGGGCGGGTTAATACCACCGTACGTGTATTGGAAGGTGGATGGGCTAATAGCAATGTACGTTTATGAGCGGGCGGGTGGGCCAGTGATAACTTATGTGTTTGGGTAAGTGTGTGGGCCATTACCGTTTACATGTTTAGGAAGGTGGATGGATCAATAACACAGTAGGCTACGTGTTTGGGAGAGTGGGTGGGTACAGTTTAAATGACATTGTACCATCTATATTATTCATATTTGACACTTTACTTTCTCCCATATGCGTTAGAATAGAGAAAGTAATGTGATCGTTAAACAAGCTTTTTTACAAGTTGGTCTAAAAATCCATTTTATGGTCCTCTGAACCCAAAAAAGTGGGTTTTTGAAAAAATAATTGGATACCTGTCCGTATGTGCGTCTGTCTGTGTGTATGTACCCTTCGCTGAGGACCAAAAGGACGGATCAATTTTTATGAAATTTGGTATGAAGGTGTATTTAGCTAATATCTCCAGACCGTTTTGTAACTTTTTGAAATTTTATTTTTAAAATTTTTAAGGGCAAAAAACATACAAAAAGGAATTTTCTCAAAAACGGATGTAACTATTTTGATTCAATTTTCAGAATAGATGTGAATTACAATTCAAAATATTTTAGTAAAAACTGCATGTCTCTAACTTGACTACCTTTGAGATATGACACAAAAACATATTCGGGAATCAAACTGGTAATTTTCAAACTTTTGATTTTTTAGTGTGTAATATGGGGGAAAGTTTGTGCCAATTATTTAGAACCATTTATTATAGTAGTATTAAGGAATATAACCTTATAATTATTGTGTCAGTTCTTTAGAACAATTTATTTATTAATTGTTAGTTAAAATTGTGCTAATTGGTTATAAATGTTCTATTTCTTTGTTGGTTCCTGTGCTAATTGGTTGTAAACGTATATTATCATTTATTTGCATGTATTGAAGAATGTAATTGAATGTCTGTACAATTATTCAACATATGTAAATAATGGTGTTACCGTTAAAATAAAATAAATAAATAAACTTATAATAGAACAGGAAATGTTTTTGTCACTGGCGTTAAAATTACTTGCCAACCATAAAGCTGTCGATTTCTCAGCTGCGGTGACTTGGTAGTTTGGGAAAAAGCCATTACTGTACTTCAGACGTTGAATAAAGATCATTCCTTAAAACTTATCTGAACTGGCAGATAAAGTAAAGAAGAGGAGTGTGGAAGAGACGCTGAAATAAATTGTATTTTCTCTAATCTTAACTTCAAGGGACATCTAAATGTTGGCCAATGAAAGTACGTGGATAGAAATAATATAACAAGTTGTACTTTATCGATTATAATCGTTAAAACTTGACGATTATAGTGGTAAGGTCTTAAATGTCCATATCTTGTCAAGACTAAAAATAAGCTGTGACAGTTTATGTTCGTGTACACGGATCCCCAGAGAAAAAAAAACACAGGTCGCTTTCTTTTGGCCGCAGCGATCGTCTCAGCAGTAGCACAGGGGTATCTGTCTATATTCTGTGGTAGTAGTTATAAACTACAGTGCATGTTTATGGCCACAGTGATCGTCTCAGTAGTAGCACAGGGGTATCTGACTATATTCTGTGGTAGTAGTTATAAACTACAGTGCATGTTTATGGCCACAGCGATCGTCTCAGTAGTAGCACAGGGGTATCTGTCTATATTCTGTGGTAGTAGTTATAAACTACAGTGCATGTTTATGGCCACAGCGATCGTCTCAGTAGGAGCACAGGGGTATCTGTCTACATTCTGTGGTAGTAGTTATAAACTACAGTGCATGTTTATGACCACAGCGATCGTCTCAGTAGGAGCACAGGGGTATCTGTCTATATTCTGTGGTAGTAGTTATAAACTACAGTGCATGTTTATGGCCACAGCGATCGTCTCAGTAGTAGCACAGGGGTATCTGTCTATATTCTGTGGTAGTAGTTATAAACTACAGTGCATGTTTATGGCCACAGCGATCGTCTCAGTAGTAGCACAGGGGTATCTATCTATATTCTGTGGTAGTAGTTATAAAGTACAGTGCATGTTTATGCAGTAATAATTACTACTTTTAAAATTTATCTTGTAGGATTTGGGGGAATAAAGGGAGGTACTGACAAAATGCTGGCTCTGCCATCTACATGGCAAACAGGAGACTACCCTACACACTAACTTGACACACATTTAGTGCAATATTGGATGGTGGCCTCTATTTGTTTCTTCTCTATCACCTTCAAGCTGAAAAAGTGGCTCACCATGATCTCGTAAAATACATCAATAGATTTTAGAATGTAGGCAATGCAGCAAGAATTTACCACGACCACTCAGAAGAAATAAACTGAGGTCGCATTCAGTAGTGCGCTGAATGGGTGTCGAGTACCTTGCATGACAGGACCAGCGCCTTGTCAGTCCCTTCTTTGTCCCCCCTCCCTCATCCTCAAAGATGAACGTAGTAATTACACGCATAAGGACGTGACTTAGTTGTAATCTATTCATAACTGCCATTTAGGCGTTCGCTGCGGCCATAAGAAAGGGACCTCTGTTTCTTTCATCTATATGCCCTAGCCTAGATCATCTTAGAGTGTTGTTTGTAGAGTGCCACCCGACTGTGGATGTATCGAATAGAAGAGACCCTGTTGACCAGTCCCAAGCGCTACTAGCAGATACAGTACTACATGGAGTGTGTACGTATGTATTGACCTAAAAAATTCACATGGTATTTTAAGTACAAATCAAGTTAATCAAATAATTGGAGGATAATTTAACAAAATATTGTCTTTTTTAACGAAAAAAATACACTTTTTGGCCAAGTAAAAAAGTTTGCCTCAATTAGGCTTTCCGAAATAAACTGGATATAATTGTTTTTCTTATAACTAGGGATATGGCTTGAATTACAATTTCAGTTGTATAGAAAAATTAGCTGATAGATAATTTTGTCAACACATTTAGAAGTGTTCAAAAAGTTATAATTTTTACTTTTTTGGTTTTTATACCGTTCTACTAGCACGGTTTAGTTATGATGTTACCAAATTCCTGTAAAAATTTGGTAATGGTACCAAAATGACGTTATTGTGAGAAAAACACAACTTTCTGGAAGTGATAAATAATTCCAAACTGGCAAGAAAAGCAGATAATTTTTTAGTCATCTCTCAGTAAAACTTAATAGTATATTTCATAACAAGAGTGAAAAGTGGGGTTTTGAATGTTCGAGACCATATGTTTGAAGTGCGAGACTTGTCGAGCACTTCAATTGGTCGAGAACATACAAAACACTTTCACTCGAGTTTTGAACGATACTTTTCACTACACTACGGAATAAAAACAGGTGTTGTTGACTGTGGAAAAATTTCGGTTGTAAACAATGTTACTTTCGGTAGTAAACAATAGACAGCTGTTGAAAATATGATGTTTCGCAGGTTGTAAACACATAACGAAAACAGCTTAACTCATAGTAGTGTAGTGAAAAATATTTTTACTCAAAAATAAAAATTCATTAACAGCTTTATCGAGGTATTACGAGGCGTGCTTTTAAAGTAAGTACCGTTTTGGAATTCCACCGTTGTAGCGCTGCGATCGGCATCCAGTGCATGTGTGCTAGATACTACTATCTTTTGGCAAGCCACAGCCGCCGTTACGGACCCATTTGACTGTATTTTTAAGGTTGCTTATGACTGTTTAAAATTCCTCCTCTGATTAAAAATGCCGCCAACTGTAAAGTACATGTTGTGATAAGTTTTCGTAACAATAAAGATATGAAAGCAGCTGACATTCATCGAGATATCTGTGAAGTTTATTGAGAAAACAGAATGAGTGATGGGATGGTGTGGAAATGGGTGAGAACTTTTAACGTTGTGTGAATGTGCATGACAATGAACGAAGTCGGAAACCTTCACTTATTACTGATGACTTGGTGCAAAATGTTTATGAAAAAAGGTCAGATAAAACAGACGCTTTACAACTGCATCATTATGTAGTGTGTCTTCAATTGTCAAGAAGTGCGATTATTTAAATTGTGACAGACTGTTTGAAGTACCGAAAGTTATGCCACAGAAATAGACAAAATATCTGTCTAAATTCTGTGCTCGTAGGGAGTGGACACTCTTGAGTCGGTTCTGAATTGGCGTTGGCAGATGCAATTACTGAAAGTATTAATGGGAATTGACACTAGTTCAGTCATGTAATTGCAGGGAGTCTATCCAAACAATGAATTACATAGGTACAGAGTGTCCCCTGCGCTCTTTTACTGAAGGATTGGCCAGCATACACAGAATCAGTGAGGCAGGTTTTAGACGGCTCGATGGATTGGACTTAGTTTTGTGACAGGAGATCACTTAACATTTTTTAATCAATGAATATACAACCATGACTTTTGTATATTTATCCAAATATATATATATATATATATATATATATATATATATATCGCAGCTTTAAAATTAACAAATGGTAGTTGACAACAAACCATACGATATATATATATATATATAGATTTTAATTACTATCTGTGTATTTAATAAAATATATATACATATTAAGACATTTCTTATGAGACTTTGAAATATATATGTTTATTTATATTTTAAGAATGTATTCGCTAGTTATATATAATGTACATTACAACGATAAAATATCAAGGCGACCAACATATAAATATGATTTTGCATTGTATATAAATTAATGTTAGTTGTATAATATCCTAAATAAATATTTCAAACCAACCGACTATACATATATATAAAAGCCAAATACCACTCACTCACTCACTGACTGATCACAAAATCTCAAAAACCACCGAACGGATTTCCACGAAATTTTAAAGGAAAGGATTTTCGAAATTCCATTCTTAAGGGTTACAAACAGCCCCTCAAAATTTCCTTTTGCCCATAATAATAACATTGGGTTTATTTTAGTAAATTAATAACAGCTGCTTTGTAAATAAATAAACATGTTTATTTTATATATTTGACATTACCCTATTGATGCATTAAAAGGTTAATCTTCAGTTGTTAAAAAAACACAAATGAAATAAACACGTTTGAAATAGGCTAAGTAATACCCTATGGCCTATACTAATAAATAGGTAGCAACCCAAGTAGTGTGAGTGAAATATTGTAAATAAATTTAATATCGTGACTTTACGTTATATAGATAATACAGTACAAGTAAACGTAACACAACACAAATTTATTACAGTATAAGCATAAAATGCACAAATATGTTACAATACAAGTACAAAATGCACAAATATTATGGTGATCGATTTCGGTGAACCACGCTCACCTTAATTTTTGTGCATTTTGTACTTGTATTGTAATATATTTGTGCTTGTTGTGCTTATGTTGATGTATATTTGTGTTGTGTGACGTTTACTTGTACTGTATAAGTACCAACACGTATTATGCTAATTAAAAAACTATTTATACAGTTAATCTACTATTATTTCCAGTCAAATACGCACGCCGAGGCCGAAAGCCGAGGTGTATCGAGTGCAGTGAGAGTCGGGGTTGGCAAGTGAAGCGTGCAGGGGTGTCCCCTAGTAATCTATAGTTGTGATTTAACAACACACAGGTACTTCAATGCTACAATAATACTATTTAATTTTATTCTTGGATAGCAAATAAAATAATTAATTATCTGTTTATGTTTTTTTATACTTAGTTAAAAGTACAGTAATTAATAATTACAATAATTATAATGAACAATTTATTTTTATTCTAGTTAAATGTATTACAGTACTTACAAAATGTAACAAGTAATGTTTAATTTTTGTCATATTATTATAATTAATGATAACTAACAAGTGTACGCATATTATTACGTTAATTCTGGGCCCGATAAATGCTACCTTTTGACTGTAGATCCTTTTTAGTAATGCAAAAATTGCTATTTTTTACTGATTGTAAAAAAAATACTTTGGATGACAATTAAATGTTCATAAGAGTTGTGACATTAGGACATTTGTTGAATAAATGATTTCTTAAAACGTTTTAAAGAATAGAGTGTCAATAATTGTATAGATACACTAAACAGATATGTTGCAACCAAGCAACATATGATTATTTCAATAAGCCAGCTCTTCCATCACGTCTAGCTGGAGGTTTTGAGCGTATTTGCAAGTTTTACGTAGGAATCATACAGTAAATTTAAAATTAAGTATTATTCTGTCAGTCCAATTTTATTACATTTCGAGGTATTACAGAACTTCATTGGGAAATAATCTTCGAACCAATAGATTGTAAATACGAACGAAAGACACGAAAGATATGTACGGGAGAAAGACAGTAATAACTAATATATTAAACCAAAGTTTTTAACGGTAACAATTAATTTAAAATAGTAAATAAATGGAAATCTTAAAAATTTAATCTTGATTATGTACTTATAACCAGCAGTTTCTATTTAACTGATTCTGAATATAACTTAACTGGTTATTTTCAATAGATATATATTTTGTAAATGTATGTATAAACAAATCTGTAAATATGACCATAAACGTACCTTAAGTACAAATTGGTAAAATCTTTTTATTATTATGTTTTTAGACTGGTAACGATTTGATTTTTTAATTCAAAATCTAATGAGTGTGGATATTTTATGGTTTTGAAGATATATATAAAAAAATATCAAATATCCGTTGATTTGTTATTAGAGTTAATAAATGTTCGAAGAATTAAATATATCATCAACCAAATCAATGTTAATACTACTTATAAGTATCCTTAAATTTTACGGCCTACTCTTAAATTTTATAATAAGATAAATACAACTCTAATCTAATACTCAGTTACTTATTTAGTATAGGCCTACTGGTTCGTTGACATTGTTTAAATGCCTGTAAAAGAGTAACGCACGCGGGACTGCACACATGTGTAGCGAGCACGCCTCACTGTTGAAGGCAGCGGTGGATACAATGACGGTCGTGTAAGTGAACCGGTAACATTTTACTTATTGAAATGGAGGTTCGTAGAGTAAAGAACCAGCAAATTTGATTTAACTCGTTAAATAGGGTCGTTGACTCTACGATTGATAGTGTAAATGAACCAGTGCACATTTTCAAGTTTACAAGAGGTTTGTAGAGACAACGATCGGTAGAGTAAATGAACCAGTATATTTTATTTAACTGGTTAAACAGAGTCGTAGACTACGATTGATAGTGTAAACGAACTTGTGCACATGTTCAAGTTTACAAGAGGTATGTAGAGACAACGATTGGTAGAGTAAATGAACCAGTATATTTTATTTAACTGGTTAAACAGGGTCGTAGACTACGATTGATAGTGTAAACGAGTCTGTGCACATTTTCAAGTTTACAAGAGGTTTGTTGAGACAACGATCGGTAGAGTAAATGAACCAGTATATTTGATTTAACTGGTTAAACAGGGTCGTAGTCTCTACAATTGGTAGTGTAAACTAATCGATGTATATTTACTCATTGAAACAGAGGTTCGTAGAGTCTACGATCGGTAGAGTAAACGAACCAGCAGATTTGATTTAACTGGTTAAACAGGGTCGTAGACTACGATTGGTAGTGTAAACAAACCGGTACCGAAAATACACTCAATCAGTGGGATGGATTTGACTGATAACAGTTTTCTGGAATCGGCGTCTACATTTCGTCACAAACAAATCACTATAAATTAATCACATACAGAATACTGTTCATTACAAAATGAATTACTTTCGATAGACTACAAAATTCCATCTGACAGATAGAGCCGTTTGACATAATAACTTTTCATTGTATTTACTTTTTTACTGGGGCTTTTTATGTCCCAAGTACTACTTTAAATGGCCTCTTGTTCATTCAGCTTTCCCAGAGCCTACCGGCTGCCACATTAAGTTGGACCAGTGATATTGTGCTGTATATATTACCGGCAATGCCAAGGGATTTTATACATCGCCTGGCCGTTTTCGACAAAGTATGAAATGAGTTATTAAAGTCGGATCATTATTCGGCATTGTGTATAATGCCTAGTCGTTTCATACAATGCTTTGGATTCTTGGACAAAGTATTAATAAAAATAGTTTCAATACAAAATTATTTATTGAGTACAAAATAATTCAAAAAGACTATATATGCCTCAATTCACTTATGACAGAATTTAAGTGAACCATGGCATTTTGAGTTATACTGTCTATTGTTTTTTGCACTACACTAACTATTGTTTTTTACACAAGTGTATTTTTGTTTGTATACACTTAGTTGTGCAACTGCAACTACTGCATTTCACGAAACCTTGACCACTTCCTGGAGATTGGACATGACCAGCGATATGAATGTCGCCGAAACACATGGAGCAGGTTTATTGGTCGGTGGTTGTCTTCAAACAAACTAAACAGATGTTTAAAGGGCTAGAATATGTCGTGTAATTTCTACTGAATGACCCGTAGAAAATAAGACATTGGTCTCTTCAATGATTTCCATTGTTTGGGCACTTGGGTGAGAGATGAAATATCGGCAATATTTTACTGGTACGTTAGATTTTCTGTTGTTGATTGTATAGTCTTCATAACACTTTCTAAATCTTCTTCATCTTGAAGTTCATCTAAAATATCTTGGGGCAGGAATAATGTTGTGATACCTACTTTTAATTTACTACGGAACAGAGCTTCGTAGGAGGGCCTCTTAATTCCAGAATGGAAGGCTATATTTTTAATTGATTGAACGAACAGCAATCATAAACTCCAACGGTCAGATCCTTCGTCTTCCAGCCAAGAAGATAGCATATTTTCTACACTTCACTGCCTTTGAGAATGATGAGGTTTCCCATGAACAATTGTAGGCCAAAAGGTTTTTGACTAGATACATTTTATTGAAAAACTCCCTTCCGTTGTCATATTGCAAAATTGAAGGTGCTCCGAAAAAGGTAAATAAGGGATTATGTTATGAGCTACTTCCTCAGCAGTTTTAGTTTTGAGTGGTTTTAGGTTAACAAACTTTGTCAAGTTACCTTAGTAAACCAATATGAACTTAAATCTCGATGAAATGAAAAATTACTCTATTGTACAATTATGTTACAATTGGCGAGGTTAGGGCTAAAAAGTCCTCTCTTACACCTAACTATTCAATCTTGTGATTGAAAATAAATCAAATCTTCTAGAAAACGAGAGTCAAATTTATTTGAAATCAAAGGTTTAACAACAACTCCTTTCTTAGTACCTTTTTTGACATGGCTCACATAGACTATTGTATAGGTAGTTCAACATTATGACAAGTAACATTTTAATACTTATTATTTAGTTCTATTTTATTTTATTTTCAACAGACATATCTCTGTTCTCTTAACATCTGGTCTCATCCACCATGCCCAACAGCCAAGTAAGCTTCATGGAGTGCATTAAATAAAACTGATTCATCAATGAAAATTTTAACAACACAGTCTCCTTTTGTTAATGGATGGATAAAAAAAGGGTTTTGTTTATTTTCAATAATCATTACATCGTACCTGTTGAGCAACCAGTTAGTAGTCTCGAGGCCCCTTCTTCGTCTTGGCCTTAGCATCTTTAACTTCTAACACACTAGCTTCTCATGTTTAGGTTCGGTTAAATAAACACTGTTCTTAGCACTATAACAGGTTCAGAAGAGAACCACTGTTTTATTACCGATAAACGATCACCTGCACTGGATTCAGCCATTACTTGCAACATTATGAAGCATTAAAACACAAACACTACTGAGGGCCAAATGGTGTGGTGTGGGACATGATGGAAGGGTGTGAGAGAAGCGTTCTCATTGTAATTTGAAACATAGTTCTTTGTACCTAATCTGATTCATTTCATACTTTGCCGGTCATTTTTGGCTATGTATAGAATTTCTAGGTATTCTGTAGAATGCTTGGTTTAATACATTGCCAGTAACATATAGAATGGTATAAAACTGGCTAAAACTATAAACAAAACCTGTAATATTGTGGTTAAATGGTAGAAAGTAATGGTCCTAATTTCACAACATAAATAAAAGGCTTTTCATTGTAAGGAAACACTTCTAGAAATAATACTCCTTATTATTTCTTATTATTATTATTATTCTAGAAATAATATCTCCTTATCCTTATTATTAATTAGATAAGGAGTATTAGAAATAATACTCCTTATCTAATTATATTTAGATAAGGATAAGGATATTAGATAAGGAGTATTATTAGATAAAGAAACATCATTTTCATGGATTTAAGAAACAAAGATGATAAGGGTGCTAGTAAAGCTATTACTGATGGAAGAAATATAAGTGAATAATTTTACTAGACCAATGATGAACTAATATTGGAAATATATACAATGGAATATACTAAGATATTTTAACTATACCAAAATCAATATAGTATAAAATAATTCAAGAGAATTTCTGCAACATATTTGGTTATAAGTTTTAATTTAAGAATAATAAAACACTCATGTTATGTACTCGTACATTAACATGTACACATTCTAGTACCGTATGTATAATAACGTATTTTTCACTAACAAATCTTTAAACTATACCATAAAAACACAAGAACTGTTAATTCATTTATTACTAAAATGTCATAAATATGTTAACAGATAAATTTTATAAAATATTTACATAACGCAATATTGACTCAGAAGAAGCAAACTTATTGATATTAAAAAGATAAAATATACTGATGAAGCAGGAGTTATGCTTCAATGACAATATTGTCAAAAGCTATAATAATAAATCACAAATTTAAAGTAAATACTGGAATATAACTAGCGATTCAATGAACTGAGTTAGTATATATTGTGAAAACATAAATGACCACAGCAAACCGTGTTGACTTCCATAACAAATGAACTTGCAGGAGTAATCAAACTTACCATTATAGAGAGGCTTACGGGCATTTTGAACGACAATTATTAATTTTTTACAATTATAAATTTTTACAAAATCACCAGTAAAAAATACTTTTTACTAGGCCTTTCGCCGGCAAAGCTACAAGGCATCAGGCAACACAAATATAAATTATATTTAAAAATAATAATAATCAGGGCCGCCCAGAGACTTTTGGTGGCCCCGGGGCCAAGTTTACTATATGGCCCCTTCCTTCACTTCAAAATAAATTTAATTACTCTGATTGTCAAATATACTATAATTGATATTTTACTTATAGCACATCCTACAATATTCTTACCATCTCTTTCGTTAGATTACTATTGTAATTAAGATTCTTGTTCATGGACGTTTTCTCAGGGCTAGCTGCGAAGCTAAGTTTTTCTCTAATCATCATATACTTTTTAAACATTTCCTTAAGTATTACCGCTACAATAACATCAATATCCTATAGCAAAACTGCTATTATTTAATATTAAATAAATAATAACGAACCAAGCAATGCCACAATCAGTTGCATAGTTGCCGTTGGGCGCAGCAGCTCTTCGATTGCCAGTTGAGGAGCCATCCTCGCCAATGATATTATCTGTGGGTGAGGGAGGGAGGGGCCAATAAATTTGTATAGGCCACTTGGCTTCGCTAGCTAAAGAGCAAGTTTAGACTGAGAGTGGCCAAATGTTTAGGAAGTAAAATAATTTGGCGAGCGCGAACATCTAGTGCTTTAAAAACAGTCAACTGAGAGTTGAGGTTATGTTATTGTTTTCAAAACAGGTTGTAGACCACTGTGTACGTAGCTTATTGATGTTGGACATTAAAACATCTAGTCTATACTCGTGATTTTAGTTTGTCTTTGTGCTAAACTTTAAAACTATTAATTTTTTTTATTTCACAGGCATAAAAGGCATTTTGTACCAACTCAATTTTCTCAGCATAAAACACAGTAAAATTTATGTCTGTCAAATTGGACTGTACATCACAGTGTACACGTCCGTACAGTGACAGTGGTATTGACACACCCACACACCCATTCACGAACAGTGGTATTGACCCTCCCGCTCAACAATTCACGTACAGTGGTTCAATCTTAGTTAATTTCACTTAAAACGCAACTAACAATAAATAAATACTGTATTAATGATTGTCAAAAATATAAATGGCTTACTCGTTCGTCAGTGACAGTAAAAAATTATGAAAACTATTTTGATTGATCGTAGATTTTGTTATATTAATGAATGACAACATTAATCAATTATGCTATTTGTTTGGGAACAGCTCGTACGTGGGCATAAATGGTTTTTAATCAAGAGCTACTCTACTGAGTATGTTGAGAATACACCCCTGTTCCTGTTACAGTTTCAGGGTAAATTAAACCAGACAATAAAAGAGTTACAACAAGTTAAATGTCACAAAATAAATACTATTCAAAAGGAGTTGTACAAATTTTAACAATGATGAAGATGTTTTATCTATTAACGGTGTACTTAAGAGCTCCTCTTTTCATTAAGACCTATGTCATAATATTTTTGTAAAATGTCTTTACGAACATCCATGTCATAATAACTAGTAAATTTAAAATGTCAAAGGAAACATTACAGTAGAGAGAAAGTAAAAAAAATTGCATGTACAGTAAACTCTGGTTAACCGGTTAAATATGATGGAAGGTGAATCCAGATAGTACAGAACGTAACAAAATTATAATTTTTAGACAAGATTATGCCACGCAATTCCTCCCACGATAGCGTAGTGCAAGTTGAATGTAATGCATCATATACACATACTGTTGCACATCCGGTAAGCGAGCGGTGATGTTGTTGTATACATATTTACCAGATTTAAGTACCTAGAAATCTACTGTAATTTAGTGGTTTCATCGTTAATTTATTCTTTTTATACTGTAAAAATATATAATTTACTTTGCAGTATATTACAATACTATATTGAAACATGTATACGGTAGTCTATTTTTATTGATTTCAATAAAACGTTACCATAAATTACTGGGCCTAAATTTTAGCTTTTTGTTCTCTAAGAATCTGGAAATGGAATATGAATCATAGCAAATTAAATTAATTGATAATTATAGTAGTTTACTAGAAAATCCAAAAGAACGCATTAAATTACAAAAATATCACTCTATAAAATACAACAATAACAAAATATTTCTTTACTGGACGACAGTAAACAAACAGACTAATGATTGACGATGTCCCCGATCTACCCTTCATGACAATTAATTGAACTCTTCCAGCCACGTTGTTACAACATTGTATATTTTGCCTGCGGGTATTTGGGTGCAAAACACAGTTACTACTGAAATACGACTACTATTTCTTAAATTTAGTGCATATATTGAAAAATTGCACTAAATTACTGCAAAGAGGAAAGAGTGCAACGTTACCACGTACGAACAAGGAGTGCCGCCGCCTACTACCAGCTTTGAAACCAAGTTTGTAAGAACCTTTTCTCATAAAGACTTTTCAACCTTTCTAAAATGACAGATTTAAAATGTTTTTACTTTAATTTTTTTTGCTTATTTAATTGTGTTGTTCTTAGGCTTCCACTTTTTTATTACAATTTATTAATTTGCATACTTTAGGCCACAGGTTATTGATCACTAGTTTTCACATTATATAGATCTATTATTTTGCTACGATGAGTCAAGGGATTTTCAAAACACTAAATCAAGATTATTTATCTACATAAACAGAATTTGTGAAAAAATACAAAATAAGGATAAAAGCTTAATCAACAAACCACTACAAATACAAATCAATTCGCAATTGCTGTATTATCTTTAGTTTATAATGGTAATATATCATAACTAATGGTTTTGTAAGGATAATAACGTGACCAAGCGATTGATTTTCCTACCACTAAAAGCCAAAATAGAGTTGAATTTAGGACAAGTATAACAATTTTGTTTCCACCCATCGGGAACCGAGCCTCAGGTATTGGACGGGTCGCAGGTGGCGGACGCTCCATCTGATATGGTGGACAGCTGTGAATAAGGGGTAACCCGAAAAAGCAGTCCCGGACCGAGGCGGCAGCATCACGAGGGTGTGGCGGGGGTGGCCTTTGGCAGGGCCACACTCATTAAAACCCACAAACCTGATGACGTTGCTGTGTCATGGTGAGTAAGTGCCGCCATTAAATAAGCACTGCCCGTACTGCCTTGTACGTTAGGGTTTGGATACCTAAAGGCTAGGAGAAGGTAACTCTGATATAACACCGAGGTCAGGTTAGGATCTTACAGCTGTAGTGGAAGCCGCTAACCTAGGAGAAGGCGACTCCGAAAACAAACCCCTGGCCCTCCAGGTTGGGGGTTGGGCTGACAACCCACCCTGGAAAAACAATAGGTTACGTATCACCAACAATATGCCTCGGATAGAATGGATTTACGGAATACGAAAAGGACTCCCCAAAGGATAATGAGAATTGGAACATGGAATGTAAGAACACTGGCGGTCCCTGGAGCAAGCGAAATCCTCTCTAAAGAGTTAAACAAGTATAAAATGGACCTATTAGCACTACAAGAAACTAGATGGCCACTAGCAGGGGAAATCAACACCAAAGATTATGTGATCTACTACAGTGGATGTGAAGAATCCCGATATTACGGAGGTGTGGGTTTCACAGTAAATAAAAAGATAGCAAGCTCTGTGATATGCTTTCAGGCTGTGAACGAACGTATGTGCAATATTAGAATCAAGGGTAAATTTAAGAACTTATCTGTGATAACCTTTTATGCCCCAACTGAGGATGCAGAGGAAGAAGAAAAGAACTACTTCTATGACATGCTGGAAAATGAGGTGAACAAGTTACCAAACTATGATCTCAAGATGGCACTGGGGGATGCGAATGCTAAGATAGGTAAGGAGGTTGTGTGGCAAGAGGTAGCAGGAAAATAGAGCCTACATACAACATCAAACAACAACTGCAACTTTGTAGTTTTGCAGAAGCAAATAATCTCAGGATTATGAGTACCTTCTTACAGAGAAAAAATATACATAAGGAAACATGGATATCCCCAGACGGTAGGACAAGAAACCAAATCGATCATGTCCTAGTAGACAAGCGAAATAAAAGCAGTATCACTAATATTAGAAGTGTCAGAGAAGCTGATTGTGGGTCTGATCACCATCTTGTGCTGGTGAAAATAATGCAAAGAATATCGTTAGAAGCGAAAACAAAGAGCGTTAAGATGGATGTACTAGCAGTCGAAAAGCTTAGAGATAAAGAAGTAAACAAAAACTTTCAAATATCTCTAACAAATCGATTTCAAGCACTAAATGATATGAACGACCGAAATGAAGAAACACAAGACTTGGACAAATATTGGGAAGACTTTAAGAAATCTACAATGGACTCAGCAGCAGAAGTTTGTGGAAAAAGAAAGAAACCAAAAAAGAACCCATGGTTTGACGAAGAATGTGAGCAAATGATCGAGGACAGAAATAATAAGAAAAAGGAATGGACAAGAAACAACTCTATAACAAACCGAGCCGATTATTATGAGGCAAATAAAAGAGCTACAAGGTGTTTGAGAAGAAAGAAGAGAGAATATATAAAATCACTACTAGAGAAAGCCGAAAATGACCAGAGAGAAAATAATTCAAAAGGATTTTATAAAGGAATAAAGCATTTTAGAAAAGGATACACCCCAAACAGTTTGGAATAAAGAATAAGGAGGACCAGATAATAACACAGAAGAGCCAAGTAATTGAAAGGTGGAAAGAGTACTTCCAAGACCTTCTAAACTGCGAACAGGATACTCTCAATGAGGAGGAAGAGGAAACTTACCAGAATGTAGAACCATGGGTAGAAGAGCCCACAATAGCAGAAGTGGAAAAGGCAATCAAAGAACTAAAAAACAACAAAGCACCAGGAGACGATGGTTTACCATCTGAATTACTGAAAAAGGGAGGACAAGTAATATGTGAAAAGCTCCATGGACTAATTAAAAAAATATGGAGGGAAGAAAGACTACCTAACGACTGGAAGGAAGCGACAATATTACCCATTTACAAGAAAGGCGACAAAGAGCAGTGTGAAAACTACAGAGGCATATCACTGCTAAGTACTGCTTATAAAGCTCTTTCAAAAATAATTCAGCGCCGATTAGAAGAATTCACCGACACAATAATAGGGGACCACCAAGCGGGTTTTATAAAGGGACGTTCAACCTCGGATCAAATCTTTATCTTGAAATCAGTCATTGGCAAGTATTGGGAATTCGATCGCGAATTCCATGGACTGTTTATCGATTTCTCGAAAGCATATGATAACCTCAATAGGAAGAAAATATGGAAAAAGATGGAAATGTTTGGTATACCAAAAAAACTTATTAATCTAGCTAAGATGACAGTCGAAGGGTCTAAGTGTAAAGTCAGAATTGAGGGTGAATTGTGTGATGCTTTTGAAGTAATAACAGGAGTTTGACAAGGTGACGGACTTTCACCTTTACTGTTTAACATAGCTCTAGAAGATGCCCTTCAAAAAATTAGACATAAAAACTTAGGTGTAACAGTAGGATGTAAAATTAATATATTAGCATTTGCCGACGATGTAACTATTTTAACTGAAACAAAAGAAGACCTTGAAGAACTAACCAAAATTTTCATTCAAGAGACAGGATGCATGGGACTAAAAATAAATGATGAGAAAACCAAGTACATGCACTTTGAAAGAGGTGGCCACCCGCTTACAGAAATAAATATAGAGGACATAGTTTTGAAGAGGTGGATAAGTTTAAATATCTGGGAGTACTAATATCTAATAAGAATTGTGAGGAATTAGAAATTGTAAACAGAATAAACCTAGCCAACAGATGCATGTATGCTTGCAATAAGATCTTGTCGTCAAAGTTACTGTCATGCCGAACAAAAATACGAATATATCAAACGATAATAAGGCCAGTACTTTTATATGGTGCAGAAACCTGGATATTAAATAAAAAAGAAGAGAACAAACTCATCGTGTTTGAAAATCGCGTACTAAGAAAAATATTTGGTCCAACATTGGAAAATGGAGAATGGAGGCGCAAGCACAACCAAGAGATAAGACAGCAGTACAATGACTGTGACATAATAGCAACCGCAAGATCAAGAAGATTGAGATGGGCAGGCAATGTATGGCGCAGAGAACAAGGGACGCTACTGAAGGAAGCTGGATTGGGAAGACCAGTAGGAAGAAGACCTCTAGGTAGACCAAAAAGAAGATGGTGGGATGGGGTAAAGACAGACACCGCAGCACTTGGAACCACAATGGAGGAGGCAGAAAACAGAGAAAGATGGAGAGAGCTTGTTGGTGAGGCCAAATCCCTTCTTGGGCATCGATGGCCATGGGAGTAAGAGTAAGTAAGTATAACAATTTTGTTTGAAGTAGTATATACTTTTGAAATTAAAGTTAAAAAATAAAACATACAGAAACGTTCTTGTCCACCTTGTATTAAACACTTCCAAAAACGGAGTTTTTAGTAATACAAATGTAAAGTTAGTGGGTCTTTTGACATGTTTTATATAAATAGTGTATGAAAACAGGACATCTCAAAGAGGTGGCCCACTGTCCACACCACTCAAGTATATTTATATGTTTGCAAACTGGAATTTATATTTTGGTGTGTTCACAAGCTGCATGACTTTACACTTATTCGCAAACAAGACAACTGTTCCCACACCAACCAGAGCGTATGCTGTCACACCACTATGTCAACCGCTGACAAACTTCAAAGACCAGTGTACAACTTGCTCCAAAAGGCTCCCTGGTTGCTATAAAACAAATGGTTTAGTTTAAACGTTTTAAAACTAAAACTGGAAGACTTATCTGGCCTAATATCACTTTTGATATTTTGATACAGGCCTGAATCGTTTCTAATCTAGTAGATTATTAAGTATTTTCTTTTTTGTTGCATGAAATGTGGCCCCCCATGTGAACTAAGTCTGTGTGGCCCCGGGGCAATTTGCCCCTTTTGCCCCCCCCCCTCTGGGCGGCCCTGATAATAATAATAACTTAAGATCTAGAGACAAAGGATTGAATGAGAAATAAAACTAATAGACAAATGTACGCCGTTTTAATTTTCCTACAATTCCAATCATAGTTTGTTGTAAACTACTGTAAGCTTTACAAAAGACATCCTTCACTCAGATCTTGAAATTAAAAATAAATTAAGCACACTTAAGATAAAAAATATTGGTAGTAATAATTATTTTATAGTTCTCTGGTGAGGTTTGAATGATTCACTTTTAAATGAATCGTTTAATATTTTACAAGACATGATATTAAAGGTTTAAAACGGTTTAGTATCACATTAAACCAAGACACTTTCTACAAGATTATGTTTGTTACATGAAAATTATTAACCAAAAAAAGCAGTAAAATCACTAAAGTTAGGACTATTTTTGATCAATTAAGCACTAATAAAATCGGTTTGTTTAAAAGATGCTTACATAAACACAATTATTTTAATATATGTTAAAAACAATGAACTACAAAAACATGAAAATAATTTACTTTAAAAATATTATTCTTTTTTTGTATATTTTATCATATTACAGAATAAATTTGTTTGTCCTGAACTTTCAGCAAAAATATAGTAAATTCAAAATGAATTACATATATAGTCAAAACTTCAATTAGACACAAAGCTCACTGGATAGCCCTCCTTTAGACAAATTGTCCAAAGTTATGCTTGTTGAAGTTGTATTGTTTGAAGTTTTCTGATACATTTATCAACATTAAAATTTAGATCCTAACCTAGAACTGTCGCAGAGCAAGCATATGTGATTTGACATGAAGTGTATGTTGAATGTAAAAATAATCAAATTTGTGTTCAATTATGCGCACATAATTTAGCTGGGTCTGGCCATAGATGGAAGGTGGTACACTCAACAATGCTATTTGTAATATAATACTGTAATAGAATGATCGACAGTACTTAAAGTATATAAAATGAATATAACATCTTGGAAGGTTCTGTTTTAAGAGTAGCGCTTAGATTTAATTGATCCAGATGTTTTATAGGAAAAAGAATTTTTCTCTTTATTTAAGTAAACATACCTTTATGTTATCTAAAGAAAACGTTGTTAAATACATTCAATTTTTACTTCATTTATTTATTCACTGTGTGTTATGAGTTAAAACTAGTTAAGAACATGAATGAAAAGGGAGAAAGCTGAATATACACGTATTATACTTAGAGACATGTTTTGCCATTTCCAATATGTACTGTACAGTTTATAGCATTGTTAATTTTGAAGGAATTATGGTGTGAATTAGCCAATGTTTTTGCTGATTCTTGGATAGATGTTGGATAAATTAGTTATAGGTAGTATATAGGTAGTGTGTCTTCCTGTTTTTTAGGAGCTATTTCCCTCAGAATTCTCATATCTAATGAAGCCCCAAACAGGAAATAACATCTAAAACATGTGTATGTATGTCTATAAATCAATCAAAATCATAATGCAATGTCTGTCAAATATTTTATTTCAAGCTCCATTTGTACCATGTTTATATTACTGTATCTATACAAAACATTGTCAAATACATTACATTTTTACTTCATTTATTTATTCGCTGTCCAACAGCATTGGTATCAATCAGGACGCAACACAATCAGGAACATCACAAAATATGATGTTCGAAAACCATCTGGCTATTAGCTCAAGTGCCATAGGTTTTCTTGTTTATTTATGAGTGACGTGATTTTCCTTGTTCAGGTTCAAACATGTCATTCTGAGTAATATAGTTATGCTTTGTTTAGTTTGGTGTAACATTGCTTTTATAACATTAATATTTTTAAAGATCATACAATACAGTTTGTGCAATGTACTTGCTCTATTTATCTTTTAAATAGCCTTAAGCGTTCTAATAAATATGTTATTTCAAAGGTTTAAATTACCATTAGTTTTAAAAAACCTCAATAGTCAGAAAACTTCAATAATTCAACTAACCCAGCACTTGAAGCTGCTGGATTTACAAAAATGTACTGAACATACCAAATTAATTAGAACAAAAAGAGGCTAATCCAAGCATTATAAGAGTATCTGTGCAAATTTTGGGTGGATAAATTTACACGTAAAATAGTTATTAGCAAGTTACGATCAGTAAATATAAAAAGATACATTTACTTTGAGTCAAAGGCCTTGGAGGGAGCTTTGACTGTTCATACTACCAACATAGGTAAATTGGAAACTAAATAAATTTAATTTAATTTAATGCTCTAATGCTTCTTATCTTAAATTAAACTCTAAATTTTAAGATTTTGGGCAGCATTTGAATAATAAAGAATTAAAATGGATTTTTCAGCAAATATATGTATATTGACATAAAATACCACTTTTTTAACTAAATGACATAAGTAAATCTTACTTTCGTTAATTAGAACTTGATTAATTTCATATCATACTTAACCTCTTAAAACTAGTTTTAATGTTTAAAAATGCTATTTATCTAGCATCTTTTACTACAGTAAAAAATTGGAATTTATTAGAGTCGTTAATCTAATTAATTCTAATCTAGAAGTTAACTTTCATGCAAGTATGAGGAAGAAATTATGTAATATGAATTTTATTTAACAAAAGAAAAATTGAAAAGTCCATTATTCCTAATATTGTTTGAAGAACACTTTAGTAAATAAAATAAATGTAACAATTTTTTTTCATACTACAGATATGGCAGGGCTAGGTTCTTCAAAAAACAAGGTAACATTTCCATAATTTTTCAATAAGTAAAAATACACTACTCTCATTGTTAATTTTTATAGACTCCAGATGGTCAATAATAGTAGCATTGACTGCCAACATTAAACAATTTCATTGATAACGGGCTTTGTATCATTTATTTGTTGTGCACAAATTATTTAGCTATTGATATTATTTATAATGACTCGATTTTTATTTGTGTATTAGTATTTTACAATTTATAATACTTAGACCATTTAAAATGTAAAATATATGTATAAAACCTTTGCAATTAGACTCTATAAATTAAGACACTGTATTTTCAAAAATTAAATTAAAACATGTACTTAGCAGTTGTAGCCGTGCGAATAATTGTTAGTAAGTTCTTGGACCAAAACCATCACAAACAAACTTTTTATGTGTGCCTATTCTCTTGCAGACTGTTATTCAACGTTAGAGAGATATTCTAACTAGCCACTGAGAGCCAAGTTTATAATAATTTGGAGTTTAGAGGTTTTACTGACATGTATGTGTGCATTTGAAGCAAGGACATGCAAATCCTTACATACATTTGAATTTAATAAGTACCTAGGTATTTCTCTTAGAAGAAATATGCTTATTTTAGTTAAATTTGACAGTTTAGTTCCATTTTATTTTCTGGCTCAGTTTGAATATGTATTGTAAAGAGTTCTTTTCCAATGATTTATTTTTTTTGTAAAAATATTGTATAAATGACATTTTGTATCACCAACCCATAGGATATAAAGTTTTCTTTGGAAGAAAACAAATTTTCATTGGAAGAAGCGGGTTGTGCAGGATGAACCCCCTAGTGGCAAAAGGGGCAGTGTGAGGCAACAGAGTAGACCATCGCCTGCCACTACTACCCTGTTGCTAAATGGCAGGTCCCACTACATACTGTTTAATAAATTCCTCTCTGTGTTCAAAGTTTGTAGACCTTTTTTGTTTCTGCCTTAAGGCTGATACATGTAGAGTAAGTTTTATACTCATATGTTGTTATGTATATAAGTCTGTGTCAGTCATACACTGCCCTAAAATTTTGAATTTTGATGCCCCGTCGTCAGAAACTAAGTTGGACACGAGTGTGTCCAAGGAAGCGTTAAGGAATTGGAGCGAGTCCAAAAATCGTAATGACCCAAGGGTGACTGAAATGTACCGCTCACTGGTTGTAGCGATACATGACAGTTTTTCTTTTTTGAATTTACCTAACCCTTGGATCAAGTGGTGGCAGTCATAACCTCTGAGGTTATGGAAAAATACAGGAATGTGATCGGGAACTTTATAATTTAGATTACATGAATTGTGGGCGGGTCCCAAGAACTGCCCCGTTAGGTGATTATGATTGGCCACTTTGTCTCCGTCTAAAGGTTTTTGACAAAGGTGACAGGTGGTAGCATTTTGGAAAATAATTTTGTCTTGCGGAGACATATTAATAGGAATATTCTTTTTAATAATGGGTAAGAGCTCATTAGACTCATCAATCAAACAATTTAGAAAAGTATCTACAACGTTGGGGCCGCTATAGACTTTGGGTTGTTTTACTGGTTTGCCATTACTATCAATGATTACATAGCAAAAACCTGAAGGGGTATGATGGGTAGTGTTGGTAGTGTGTGAAGTAGTAGGGTCGTTCAGTGCTGTGTCGATTGGAACGACAAAGGACTCAAAGTCACAGTATATTGTGAATGGGACTTTATGAGTTAGAGTGTAGTTTTTGAAATACATGTATTTTTCGTCATCAGTAGGAAGTCTGGTCTTTTGTGCACCGTGTGGTGAACACAAAGGTAAGTGGTTAGTAAGTCGTAGTTGGGAGGAAAATCTGTGTAGGCAGTAGTCACAGTAGTGTGATGCATTTGCGTATTTAGTCAAGTGAGCTAAAAGTCGGGACATGTTAGTGATTAAACAGTAGTGGGAGGTAGTGTCAGTAGTCAAAAGTAACAAGTTGATGTGATGAACTCTAAATTTTTCTTTTGTTATTCTTAGGGGATAAATTTCGTCTTTTTCAAATCCAAATACATTTACAGATAAAGCGGGGTTCAATTTTTCAAATTTATCAAGATCGGAAATTTTGACAGGATACTCAATTCTGGACATGTTTATATTATTTTCCAAGGATTTATAATAACTTTCTCGTCTATTTCGGTCCGGGTACAAATGGGCAAGTACAGAGTACAGGAAACATTTTTGATCGTCGTTCTTAATATTTATAATTCCTTGTTTGGGATTGGCAATTTTTTTCGGAGTGGGTATATAAGAAGAGGCGTACAAAGGTTGATATTTAACAATGAACAGATCTAGGCGTAAAACGTTTTCTATTACCCACCCACTACCTTGACTTACCCACTTAGCCACGCTTTCTAAAATTTTGTCTGTAGCCTCAGAATACTGAATATCGAGAGAATCAGAAGGTAGCAAAGGACGGGTTTTGCCGTGAAAGAAGGGTGTTGTTGTGATTTTTTCGTTGTTTATTGTTTTGGAAAATTTAATCTGGACTGCGATATACCATTTAACTCCCCCGAGCCTGTTTAGGTGGTTATTTATTTCAGACATAATTTTGTTTTTATGTTCCGTTAGAACGGTAAGGAGATCAGGATCGGATGTATCGAACCTACGGGAAATGGTGACGAGGTTGTCGTATATGGAAAAGGATTCCATCTTTTAAACAAAATTAAATCGGAAGAAAAACAAAGGGTGGTAAATATTGATTATTACTTTGAAATACCGTACAGAGAACAGCGTCCAAAATTACAAGAATTACGTGAGTAGGAGCAAAGTGAAGACACGTCTGATCAGTACGAGCGCAAGAGCAGAAGTGAGACGGATTGAATGTGTTGGTCGTTTATATAGGGATTGAGGGGGGAGGGGGAGGGGGCAACCAATCAGAACGTAGTATTTGGGTCACGCGCCTGTCCAGACATGAAAATCTGATTACGTCATCCCGTGTGGTAACGGAAGTAGATGTGATAACAGATGACCTTTGAGGTCAAGTGATGTCTAATTTGTTTAATATATATTATGTTTCGCTGTTGGGAGCGCTACGATCGGATCGAGCACATAGAGTATATGGAGTAGTGTATGAAATATTAATTTGTTATAGTTTGTATATATGAGTAGAGTAACAAGGGGCGCATGCGTGCCCGACCAGCAGACGACGTGTACGAAGGTAGTCGACGGTCGCCAGAAGTACACGCCATATTGGATAAGGAATTTTGGGAGGGAAAGATGCCATATTGGACAAAAAAATTCATTTTATATAGTATAAGAGTGTACATTTTATATAGTATAAGGCTGACATCTTGGATGAGGGAATTTTGGGAAGGGAATTTTCCCACGGGGTGTGAGGGCGCGGGAGGGAAAAGACGCCATATTGGACAAAAAAGTGAATTTCATATAGTATAACAAGGGAATTTGGGGGGAAATGTGGGTAATGTGAGGGAAAATGGGTAATTTGGGGGAAATTTGAGGGTAATTTGGGAATTTGAGGGAAATTTGAGGTTAGGAAAAGTGAGGTTAGGAAATTTGGCGGGAATTTGGGAATTTGGCGGGAAATTTGAGGTTAGGAAAAGTGAGGTTAGGAAATTTGGTGGGAATTTGGGAATTTGGCGGGAAATTTGAGGTTAGGAAAAGTGAGGTTAGAAAATTTGGCGGGAAATGGGAGCCGCCATCTTGGATGACGTCATTAATCAGAGCTCGGGGTGGTCACGTGACCCGAAGATACCCGAAAGTGAGTCTAGAACCATTATATTTTCACTACTAATACAGTATATATTTTTCAATATTTCAAACAAAATATAAAGTAGTGAACTTATAATACAGCTTTATAGATTGACTTTTTTACTGAATTAAACTTTTAAGAACAGTTAAACAAAAATATACAAACAACAATGCACTCATATATTTTTTAACAAAAGAGAAGTGACAAATATGAAATTGAATTAGGAAATATAAATATAACAAACGTTCGCTTTATATGTACACTCACAAAAAGTAAATTATTTAGAAGAAAAGCAAATTCTATGCTTACAAATAAGCGAAAACCAAAAATATAGATTGTTTGAAAATAATAATACAATTAATTAGGATATATTGCCATGAAAGAGCAAACTATGAATATTCCCTGTTAGTTTTTACAAACATTTGTGGATATTATTTATTATAATTGAATGATATTTTGTAGTAGCCTGTATTGATTTATTGCACTATTATTTACTTAGTTGTTTATTTGTTTATAGTATTGCCGTAGGTATGATTGAACTTGTTTTTGTTAACAAACTCCCTTAAATTTTACAAATATTTTATATGATAGTATTTTAAACTAGGATTTCACTAAATATTCTTCTCTCATGATAAGTCTCCTTTCACTGTCAATCTTTACCTTGAGTACTTGAAAAAAGAACGTTCATATTTATGTTCAACAAACACTTGTACTCTCTTATTGGATTAAAAAAAAATAAACATCTCTATAGTAATGAATTTATGTGCACTTTGTATGTATAGATTGAAAATGTTTGGAAATAATTGGTTTGGTATTACTTTCTTATGTAGTTAATTTGTGCATATTTAATCGCATCAAAACTATTGATATTGAGATAGCTGTTAAGGCTGGTGTATCCCCGTATTCAGTAGCCTTGGCCGGAAGTGTAGGACATTTTGTTAAATATACACGAACACATAAGTAGAGGGATAATGGGCGTTCTACAACGCCCCGTGAGGAGTTTTCGCCCCGTGAGCAGGTCGGTGGTGGGGGAAGGTCACGTGACCTTAATTGATTTTTAACGACCTTAATTGACTTTTAATTGACCTTAATTGATTTTTAACGACCTTAATTGACTTTTAATTGACCTTAATTGACTTTTAATTGACCTTAATTGATATTTAATTGACCTTAATGAGTTTTAGTTGGCGCTAATGGGATTGGGTGGGGGAAGTCACGTGACCGGATCCGAAATGGCGGATCCCAGTCCTGCCAACCTGTTGGGAATTTTCCCTCCCAAAATTTCCCTCAAATTTCCCTCAAATTCCCTTTTTTTTTTTTTTTAATACACTATTAGCCTTGTTATACTATATAAAATGAACTTTATTCTCACATAATACTATATAAAATACACTCTCAACCTAACTTTTACCATGTTATACTATATAAAATACACTATTATCCTTGTCATACTATATAAAATACGATTACTTCAAGATGGCGACGTCATCCAAGATGGTCGCTCCCGCCAAATTTCCTAACCTCACTTTTCCCAAATTTCCCTCTGTTTTCCTGTTTTCCTGTTTTTCTGTTTTCCTGTTTTTCTGTTTTTCTGTTTTCCTGTTTTCCTGTTTTTCTGTTTTCCTGTTTTCCTGTTTTTCCGTTTTCCTGTTTTTCCGTTTTCCTGTTTTTCCGTTTTCCTGTTTTTCTGTTTTTCCGTTTTTCTGTTTTTCCGTTTTCCTGTTTTTCTGTTTTTCCGTTTTTCCGTTTTCCTGTTTTTCTGTTTTTCCGTTTTCCTGTTTTTCTGTTTTTCCGTTTTCCTGTTTTTCTGTTTTTTCTGTTTTTACGAGGTTCTAATTGACCTTAACGATGTTCTAATGATCTTAACGAGTTTTTAACGAGGTTCTAATTGACCTTAACGAGTTTTCAATGAGGTTCTAATTGACCTTAACGAGTTTTTAACGAGGTTCTAATTGACCTTAACGAGTTTTTAATGAGGTTCTAATTGACCTTAACGAGTTTTCAATGAGGTTCAAATTGACTTTAACGAGTGTTTAATGAGGTTCTAATGACTTTAATGAGGTTGTAATTGACCTTAACGAGTTTTCAATGAGGTTCTAATTGACCTTAACGAGTTTTTAATGAGGTTCTAATGACCTTAACGAGGTTCTAATTGACCTTAACGATGTTCTAATGATCTTAACGAGTTTTTAACGAGGTTGTAATTGACCTTAACGAGTTTTCAATGAGGTTCTAATTGACCTTAACGAGTTTTTAATGAGGTTCTAATAACCTTAACGAGGTTCTAATTGACCTTAACGAGTTTTCAATGAGGTTCTAATTGACCTTAACGAGTTTTTAATGAGGTTCTAATGACCTTAACGAGGTTCTAATTGACCTTAACGATGTTCTAATGATCTTAACGAGTTTTTCATGAGGTTCTAATGACCTTAACGAGGTTCTAATGAGGTTCTAATGACCTTAACGAGTTTTTAATGAGGTTCTAATTGACCTTAATGAATTTTTAATTGACCTTAACGAGTTTTTAATTGACCTTAATGAGTTTTAATGAGGTTCTAATTGACCTTAATGAATTTTTAATTGACCTTAACGAGTTTTTAATTGACCTTAATGAGTTTTTAATTGACCTTAATGCGTTTTTAATGGGCGCTAATGGGATTGGGTGGGGGTGGTCATGGGACCACCCCGAGCTCTGATTGATGACGTCATCCAATATGGCAGCCTTTCCCTCGGGTGCTTCCGGTCCACTTCCGGGCTACTTCCGTTTCCACTTCCGGTTCCACTTCCGGTCTACTTCCGGTTCACTTCCGGTTCCACTTCCGGTTCACTTCCGGTCTACTTCCGGTTCTACTTCCGGTCCACTTCCAGTACCCATCCGACTAACATCCTACCAAGTCAGAACTGACCTCCAGACAGTCCGGCCCCTCCAAATTCCCACGTTATACTATATAAAATACACTCTTACAGTATAAGTATAACGTAAGATACTGTAAGATACGTATTGGAGTTTATACTATAACAAATGTTACATTTGTTATAGTATAAACTATAACAAATTTAACATTTCATTTACTCTATGCGGCTTCCTTCGTACGCTCTTAGCCTACGATGCATGTGCGAGGAATTGCCACATGAAACAGCTGTGCGCTGCTACCAGCGCTCAAAGCCTTGCTCGGTCGTAGCATACATGGTCTTATAAAACTTCTTTCAGAATAAATTGTATATACTTTATTACATATTTAGTTATGTTTAATAGCTTAGGACATCCTATCAGGTTGTTTCAAATCATTATTAGTAATAAATGAGAATTATATGTTGACTTGTGTAAGGTTTCCTTAGCGTATCTAGGACAAACTAGATGATGTGGAACCCGAACCACTTGTTACTGACAAACTAGGACACTCTAGTGAGGTCCTGCGATTAGCACTACTAGTGGTCAGCTTATATATCGTACTATCTTAACGTTATTTCTCTCTATACATGTAACCATTAACTACCAGATCTTTAGCTTACCAAACATATCATATTTCATCTTTATAATTAAGGTTCAACAATACCGAACCTACTTCACATAGCTTGATGATAAATAAAAGCAGCACTCAACTGCTCCTTACACTGAATGAGTAAAAAACCAGTCTGGTGACATTGTAGAGACTGAACCCGTGCGAACTCGATCGGTGAGTAGATTGTCAACCTACCGACATAATATTACGCAAGACGATGATTACTTGCTTCAGCTCAGGAGAGCGACCTTGCAACATGTAAGTTCTCACTTCCACGTTGTTCTGTAGACACATGTTCGGAACCCATTTAGCATAAGTCTGCTGTTTAGATTGTTCTACATGAAGTTTGTCTCGTGTGTCACGTGTAATATAGTAAAATACATAAACACTTATTTTTACACAAGAAATCCACCAGTTTGATAGGAATTATTGTACTATATATCCTTGTCTAGGCTTTCTTGATTCTCCTTATATAACTCTAATTACAAGATTTTTTTAAAGCTCTTTCCATGCTTCTCATATCCAACAAAAGTGTAGCTAAACCAACAACGTACGTACTAGGCTACTTCTTATATCCGTAATTACAAGACCACACAACGAAAACATACATGGACATTGACCGGTAGAATGTTAGTTAAAAAGCCCCTGAAGGAACGTCAACCTCCTCTACCATCTCAGGGGTCACTACTTTTGAGGCTCACTCATATTAATGTTTATATTTATCTAAGTTTTGGAAATGTGGAGTGATGTACCTCGGGTCGAGGCTCCCAACAGGCCTAGGCCAAATAAACCTGTTGGTACGGAGACCCTATCTAGCAATAATAAACGTGTCTCTCACTCTATGTTTGAAATTAAGTTAGCACTAAGCAAGACAGGTTAGGTGACGCAAGAGTTTAGTTCACGTTGAGGAAAGCGATTGGAAGGTTACAAAATACCACAGTTGATGCAATTGAAAAAATCAATCTTATCTATCATTTCAACCATTCATAGGTTACGGATCGTCAGGTCACTCCAGAGCCCACATATACACACATCCAAATACACGTACCGTACGAGGGCCCGGACTGCGACTCAAGGTCTTACGGAGTTTAACCCAGCCCCAAGTTGCAGGACCGCCTCAGGACTTATGCGTTTTACGGCTGCCCTAGAGAACAGTCGGGCTTTTTTATTGAATTTGGGCCGCCCTCACCTCAACGTTACGGTTATTGCACTCTGTGCAAATACACACTGGAGTACGGACCATTAGACCACCCCAGAGCCCACACACCATGGAACTACAGATTACGAGACCGTAGTATCACACATAGAAACGACAGGCTCATGTTGAATTTCCCCAAGAACACACAACAATGTTATTAATTAGGAAACAGGTACTTACATCCCATCCAATTACGTCACACCAAACAGTCTGCAGATAAAATTGTAAAATAACATTCAGAGCTAGACACACGTTTGCGATTACTAGGAAAACCTACATTTATTGTTTATAACAAACACTTTTTGAAAACAGACTTTTTTTGTAAGTCTTTTATTGTTTAATATTTTTGTATCTGTATTTTATATCGTGCCATTGATAGTACATGTGTTGTAGTATGCAACTATTTGAAACAGTAACAGTTAAAACCTTATTAGGAGTCGTTAAATTTTAAAACTTAAGTCTATAAATGCTTCTTTCTACAATTGGTAGTTATTATAGTCTTTAATAATCCGCGCTCCTTTAAGTTCTTCTAATATTGTAATAATCTCACTGTCATGGTCAGTGTTTCCCGCCTTTTTTGAGGCAATCAACAAACGCAACCTGTCTACTAATTGATTAGGATCGTCCCAGCTCGAGTAATTAACCTTCGAAAATTTTAAAACATCCTTGTATACTTGTCTCCTTACTTCATCCATTTCATTTCCATCGTCTGAACTACTATCAAAGTAATCTTGCTCATTTGAACCATACGTCTCCCCACCCTTAACTGCATTAAGTGAATTGTTTTCAATCTCATCCACGTGATACCTACCTAATTTTACAGTTAACCTATCTGGAGTTTTTGAACGTTTCCTAGGACGAAAAGTACTGTCTACTGGATTATTTACATACATTGTACTACTTTCCTCACTTATTGGTGTTAAACCGTTAATTAAAGGTTTAATAATGTTTTTATACTTAAGACCCCTGCTTCCTTTCACCATTCCATTATTAGGATTTATATAGGATTTTGTTTGCAGCAACATTTTCCTGTACGAATCCAAATCTCCATCTCTATAGTCTTTAATTGATGTTTTTATGGGTATCCTCATAAAAACTAACTCGAATAGATCAGATGACCCTGGATATACCTTACCGTCAATCAAGATGTTATTTCCTTCAAATTTAACTGACTGTGTACCCATTTTAAATTGTTCGCTTCCTTTATCGTAAGTGATCCTATAAGTATGGTCAGCTGCACCATTCAAGTTTTTTATACTAAACTGTAACCATGACATTAGATCCCTCCCAACTTCACTATGTGCATCGTTACCTTGAATTGAGGACATTTTTAAGGCTTCAGCTTTCTCAGCTACAGTGGAAGCCAAAGCTGATACAAGATCTTGTTCATTCGAATTCATGTTTAAAAATGATAAAGAATTTAGAAAACAACTCTATTTATAGTCTGGGTTGGGCTAACTTAGGTTATAGCAACACAGGTGAACCTGGGTTAACCTTACGCGGGTTAATAAAACCCGGGTTAACACAACGTGGGTTAATAAAACCCGGGTTAACACAACGTGGGTTAACACAACGTGGGTTAACACAACGTGGGTTAATAAAACGGCCGTAAGGTTAACCCAGGTTCACCTGTGTTGCTATAACCTAAGAACATCGTTAAGGTCAATTAGAACCTCGTTAAGGTCATTAGAACCTCATTAAAAACTCGTTAAGGTCAATTAGAACCTCATTGAAAACTCGTTAAGGTCAATTAGAACCTCGTTAAGGTTATTAGAACCTCATTAAAAACTCGTTAAGGTCAATTAGAACCTCATTGAAAACTCGTTAAGGTCAATTAGAACCTCGTTAAAAACTCGTTAAGATCATTAGAACATCGTTAAGGTCAATTAGAACCTCGTTAAGGTCATAAGAACCTCATTAAAAACTCGTTAAGGTCAATTAGAACCTCGTTAAAAACTCGTTAAGGTCAATTAGAACCTCATTGAAAACTCGTTAAGGTCAATTAGAACCTCGTTAAAAACTCGTTAAGATCATTAGAACATCGTTAAGGTCAATTAGAACCTCGTAAAAACAGAAAAAACAGAAAAACAGGAAAACGGAAAAACAGAAAAACAGGAAAACGGAAAAACAGAAAAACAGGAAAACGGAAAAACGGAAAAACAGAAAAACAGGAAAACGGAAAAACAGAAAAACGGAAAAACAGAAAAACAGGAAAACGGAAAAACAGGAAAACGGAAAAACAGGAAAACGGAAAAACAGGAAAACGGAAAAACGGAAAAACAGGAAAACAGGAAAACAGAAAAACAGAAAAACAGGAAAACAGGAAAACAGAAAAACAGGAAAACAGAAAAACAGGAAAACAGGAAAACAGGAAAACAGAGGGAAATTTGGGAAAAGTGAGGTTAGGAAATTTGGCGGGAGCGACCATCTTGGATGACGTCGCCATCTTGAAGTAATCGTATTTTATATAGTATGACAAGGATAATAGTGTATTTTATATAGTATAACATGGTAAAAGTTAGGTTGAGAGTGTATTTTATATAGTATTATGTGAGAATAAAGTTCATTTTATATAGTATAACAAGGCTAATAGTGTATTAAAAAAAAAAGGGAATTTGAGGGAAATTTGAGGGAAATTTTGGGAGGGAAAATTCCCAACAGGTTGGCAGGACTGGGGTCCGCCATTTCGGATCCGGTCACGTGACTTCCCCCACCCAATCCCATTAGCACCAACTAAAACTCATTAAGGTCAATTAAATATCAATTAAGGTCAATTAAAAGTCAATTAAGGTCAATTAAAAGTCAATTAAGGTCGTTAAAAATCAATTAAGGTCAATTAAAAGTCAATTAAGGTCGTTAAAAATCAATTAAGGTCACGTGACCTTCCCCCACCACCGACCTGCTCACGGGGCGAAAACTCCTCACGGGGCGTTGTAGAACGCCCATTATCCCTCTACTCACATACACAGTAGAAGTAAACGTCACACAGCACAAATTTATTATAATATAAGCAAAAAGTGTACAAATATTTGATAATTCAAAAACTATTTTGTTAAAATAACGGTGTGGAGTAATGTCCAGCGTGGCTGTTCCTTGTTGGGTAACCGGCAAGAGATCTACCCTTACACGCAGTCTGCCTGCCTGGTCACTGGTGTGGTTTTGGAAGTCACTTTTTACCCGTTGGTACCAAGGTTGAGTGTTATATATAGATTCATAACACTGACTTGACCTGGTAAAATAAGACCTCTATAACTTTTTAACAATATAAAATACAAGTGACAATGCACGTATAGATGCAATAATTCAACTCCATAGCTTTATCCAAGTCAACGGAAATATATAATTTCATATTGTTATTTCATTAACAGAAAGTTTCTTTATGCAAACTTGCCGATTTACATCAACATGTTTTCGTTATTAATTGTTGTTTGACAAAATAATATGAGCTCATAAAACAGTGATAAACAAACACATCTATGAAGTAACATGGAATAAATGCAGGAGTTAAACTTGTATCATATTGTAGGGTTGCACAGTTTCTTGTAACTTAATAAAAGTCATTACGATATTGTTGTCCTTAAATTGCGATATGAAATGTGAGTTATGCATACTACAACAATAATGCACACCTCATAATATATTCCACGTGCCTCAATCACATTTTTCATAATACGAAGGAGGTTTTTATGTCATTCTCTGGTTATCTTATGTAAAATACACTCCTCTATAAAACTTGAGGGATTATATTCTTAATTGATTTGTATGTTTAAAAGATTATTTTTTTTGTTTTTCGTAACTAAATTTAATTTGTAGTTAGTAAAATTTGCAGACTGTCCATTACACTGGTTAGTTTGACTAATAACATGATTACAATTCTTCTTACAAAAGGTAGTTTTGGTTCATCTATTATTTATGTTTTTTTCAAAAACATTTTTGAATTTTTAATATTATAATGGACTTAATACAAGTTTATTTTTAAACTCAAAATTTAGTGGTACTAAAATGATTTATTTGTTTCATTGTAATGTTCATAATATACAAATAAAAAGTGAATTGAGGGAATAATTACAAAGCTTAGTTTGGAAAAGAATAACATTTAAATAGTATTTAAATAATATAACTAATATATTTATCCAATCAAGCAAATGATTTTTAATAGTTCATATTTTATTAATAAAACTAATGATTATTTTAAACAAACATACGTATAAACTTGTTTTGTATACCTATACAAATGCATTTTACAAAAAAAATTATCCATGGATATTATTAAAAACTAAACAATTATTTACAAAATACAAAATATATTTATTAATAATATGCTTAACAATGAACTATACTAACATAAAAATGAATCGCTTCAGAAATGTGTGTTCTAACTCAGTTTAAATTATTCCACACGATTCATTATACGTATGACTTAATTATTATGGTTTACATTGGCAACATATATAATTAATGGACAGCTGTTTCAGTGCAAGTCGGCAGCCTACTTTGGCCAGCCGCAGCCATATTGTGGTGGGCAAGTGTAGTCACTGTTCAGATGGGCTCTCTGTTTACAACCCCTCTTTGATGGCTAGAAGCTATATCTAATTGATGACCCTAATTTTGCAAATCGTTCCATGAGTAATATTGTATAAACTGTTCCTTAACCATTGGGTTCTAATAATAGAATACAAGTGAACGTCTCATAACACAAATATATTAACAATATAAGCACAAAATGCACAAATATTTTACAATACAAGTACAAAACGCACAAATATTATGGTGATCGACTTCGGCCAACCACGCTCACCTTCCTCAGATATATAGGCCACCAGCCTTAATATAGGCCTATCTTCACGTGACCCTATTTGCTGTAATTATCAAAATGGTGGCTGCTGTGACATTATTGGCTAATGCCTATTTGCTGTTACTTCTGTTCTTATAATCACTGAAAATATATTACTGAAAACTATCTCGGAATCGAAATTAACTAGTTCATTAATTAGTTTATCACGGCCCTTAAATTTAAAAATAAATAACTCTTCCCATGTATTCATAATCCTACCCGTATTATAAACATTTAGAATATCTAGATGTTCATCTATTTTATTGAAACTGTTGGTGCAATTTAGAAGTTGTTATGCAATATTAGATCTTTCATGTTTCTTAAAAGTATAGACGTGGATGTTATGTCTTTTGTTAAAATTTAAAGTCTGACCTATGTAAAACATATTATAATTATTACAGTTAATCCTATATATTCCTGAATTTATCTTCACTTTCAATATTGGAGTTTAGGATTTTGAGTATAGTAATACAAGCCTTAAAAGAATGGTATATAGTAATACCATTCTTTCTCTTGCTGTGCCATCCTGTACCAATTGTATAACAAAAATTTAATATTGTAAACTATTGTAAATGGTGTAACCGTTGATAAATAATTAAAATAAAATAAAAGCTATTGATAAATGGAATTTCTTATCTCTACTAGCAACTCGTTGCGTAAACGGTACATTTTAGTGCATGGATACATACTTATTTTGTTCTTTATAGGATTTTTCTTTTTTAAGTGTTGTTCGTTTATCGTCTGGGATGTTCTTCTCTTTTTTATTCTACTTCCAATTTCATAAACTATTGATACGTTATATCCATTTGCAATAGCTATTAATTTTATTACATTTATTTCTTGTTTTCTTCCTGCAACACTTAATGGTATTGAATAAGCCCTATACAACATACTTCTGAAGCTAGATGTTTTGTGAGGCGGGGATGTACAGAACTGTTATTATATTGTACAATTGGTTTGAGTAGGTTTTTTGAAAATTCTACATGAAATTTTTTACAATCACGAATTATTTTTATATTCTCCATTCATAGATTCAAGTTCACTGGTAATTCTAAGCTCCTGGTCATGACAATTAAGTACATTTAACATATTATCTGAGTCATTGAATGATTTCTCATTAAATGAAACCATCGATGTAACGGGTGTGAAACGTAATATCATATTCATTTTTTAATTGAAAGAAAGAAAAAAATAATCTTTATTCAAACAGCCAAACAAGCCGCATAATAGCGTCATTATAATCGTACATTTGGTCTAAAATATATTATTGGTTATTTAAAAATACTAATTGATCTAAAATGTAGTTTTCATGAATCCCTTTGATCATAAATAAGTGAGCGTTGTTCGCTAAAATCGATCACCATAATATTTTTGCATTTTGTACTTGTATTTTAAAATATTTATGCATGTTTTGCTTATGTTGTATTTGTATGTGATACATTTGTGTTGTGTTACGTTCACTTGTACTGTACTTGTACCAACACATATTATGATGAGTACCAACTAGTTTTAATGACGTATTCTCTCACACTAACACACTGTTTGCATTTGTTTTGCCAAATTTTTTGCTAAAACGTTTTATGCAAATATTTTAACATTTGAACAAGTTCATGACAATACTGATGCAAGCTTGTTCATTCAAAATGATAAAACTATATTTTTACTAATAATAACCATCAGCTGAAGAAACTATCTCCGTTAACTAGAACGAAGTCCGTAGTATGATTGTAGACTAATATTCAAGGAATTACATATAATAACTGCACATGATTTAAATCAATCATAAGTTAAATTTTGAGTGAATTACTTAAAGACGATTTTAAATATTTTTACAAACATTTTTGTAAAAAGTATTCAACTAACAGCTGTTCAAATAACAGTCAAGTAATAAGAAAATTTGTATCAAACATTCAATCAATATTAATAAAATAATGTGTCATGAGAGATTAATAGAATATACTGAAAATTTTACAAACTGTTTACCACACAATGTTAAATTTTAACCATGCGGACTTTAAATTGTAAACTTTCAATGGTACAATGCGTCAGTCAACAATTATTAACCTATTCTATTCATTGTAAATAGAAAATCACTTTTTAGTAAATTCCCTAAATTTAATTTTCCTCAAGATCACTTTCACTGGTTAAGGAATATTCAGTTGTAAACACAGAATAAACAGAAAATATATGTGAATAAAAATAATTCAAACAAATAAACAAAAAAATATTATTAACTATTACATGTAATATTTTGTTGTTTTTTCTTTTTTTTATTTTTATTCACATATATATATTCTGTTTATACTGTATTTACAATTGAAGATGCCTTAACTGGCGAAAGCGCTCTTGATAAAAATTAAATTTGTGGAATTTACTAAAAAACTACTTTCTATTTATTTAGAACCAAACTAATTCAATACAGCCAAAAATCAACATTCATTGTCCATTACAGACAAATAAAGATTCCTTTTTGCAAAATGGTTTGATAACTAAGTATATGTCCTTCTAAAATTTGTTTCACCTCTTTAGGCAAACACTCTACTATGGCTTATTTTCAAACAAAAAGACCCTATGAGGGATGTTTTCCAAAATTGTTTACTAAACAATATAACTTGCCAATTTCAAGCAAAAAACATAATTTTAATTATCAAAACATATTTTTAAATGCTTTAATTTGAAAACCAAACCAAACAGATTTAAGTTAATACTTTATTGATTAATTAATACATATCTAACTTAATTAATTAAGAAAAACTTTGATTTATAAAAGTATTTCAGAAGGATAAAAAAGGTTTTTTCTTGCATTAGCACTTTGTATTTGTACAAATATTTTTAAATTTTAAACTTAAGTGGGGGAAAACATTTACTCTGTTTACCAAATAAGTCTCATGTATTATGCAAATTAGAGTAAAAGTATATGATTGTTTTGTGATGAAAAAAAAAACAGATGTTGGATGTATACATTGGATTTTTAAAGTACGTGAAAGGATATTTAATATTATGAATGTTTACAAATAATGAGATTCTTTATTAAAAATAACTCCCCATATTAGGTATTTAAATTGAATTAAATACCACAATTATAAACAACCTAATCAAATAAAAGAGAGAATATACTTAATGCTTCTTGCATGATACAGTTACATCATATTATAACTTAAATTCACGGTACACCAAAACACATTCGTAAAGACAGAACAATAATATAATATTGACAGAATTATCGTACAGCTAATGGAAGTCATTAGTGATGTCCATTAAATACTTATTCGTATTCAAGCCGTTCCAGGTACTTTAATTAATGTTTCAAATACGTTTAATCCAGAATGTACTAATTGTAGAATAACGTATTATCCATTGAATGTTTAAAATACAATATCTGACAAAATGACTTCGAGTTGATGGCGGTAAATTGGGTCTCATAAAAGAATTGGGTTTTAGTAATAATGAACTTTTAAATATTTGTTGATCAAATGTTTTTCATTTTAATTAATGTAATAATTTTACACAAATATTTGCTATGTATTTAAGCCTTAATTGTTATACGCACGATATTAGAATAATTTACTCAGAACTATATTTTTAAATAACACTTATATAAATTGACCTTAAATAAGTTTGTAATGAATGGCAATAGTTTTTTTTTTTTTTTTTTTTTTTTTTTTTTTTCAGTATGATTAAGGCCCGACTTTTTTACCATTTTTAAATTTAATAGATCTCTATGACACTATCTAAAACTACACAAGCGAGATAAATGTTTTAGTATAATCTATTTTTATGATCTTTCAATGATGGAATTAAGTTAATGTAGAATCATATTAGTATTGAATAAATATGTATCATTTAGATACCATTTTTTATTGAATAAATACATATTTAGTATTTTTCATTCTTATCCATGTCCGTTTGTGCAGTTCAATGTCCACTACAATTAAATTTAAATGTCCTATACTTTATAGAACTTTTTAAAAATCAATGTAAAATTAATATCAGAATATTTATTGTGAAGTTTTATTACTGCTCGTATATAAACAATAATACACCCGCATGTTTAAAAACCCAACATGCCGGCCGTTGGCCTATTATTTATGACTTCGCACTGTTTATTGCTATGTCTCCCCAACTGAGTACATTCAATCCTTACATCCAGTAAAATATCCTCTTAAATGCAAATATTAAGAAATAAATCTCCAATAATACCTTATTGAAATGTTCGTTCCGTGCCGTATTTAATCTCATCTATTTCCTTCAATCTTGAGACAAGTTCCGAGCAATAGCATCAATCAACTCTGTTATCAAAATAAGAGACAACATGTGGACGTGGGCCACTCACAACTTTCTAGCGTATGTGAATCTTCAAGCAACCAGACAACTAGTTGAGAGATCATTTTGATTACGAGCTAGGTTCGTTCAATGAAGGAGGTTTGCAAAAAGAAATAAAATTAAACTTCTACTTGGCTTACAGTCAGTCAATATCTTCGTCACAGTCGATTATCGATATTTACCACTGAGAGTAGGGATGTGCCAGCCTGCTACTTTTCCTGAACTGATGTAACAGTTCAATTTGCCAGAGCGTATCAGTTTAAATTAACTGATGTGAAGTAACAGGACGTCAGGCATTCAGTTACTGTTGAAACTAACCGCATCAACTCAAACAAATCAGCAAGTCATCCTGATACTGTGGTATTTCTTCACTTGTTGAATAAAGTCCATGAACAAGTCTATAGGCCCGTGTGAACTTAAAGAATGAAGTTAAAAATACGAAATAAATAAAAATAATAAAATAGATATTACATATTAATTCTTTAACTTCCTGATATTTCCTTGATAAAAGTATATATTTAGATTATTTACAAGATATTTTTTAAATTTATTTCATTCTAATGTTTTTGTATCTTGATTAACACTACAGACCTATTACAAATCGAACTTAACAAGATATATCTTATGTTTATCTAATTTAACCATTTACATGATGTATGTTAATTATTAGTTAAAGATTATAGGGGGCACTTAAACTAATTATGAAATAAGAATTATTTATACTATAAAGATTCATTTATTCCATTAGATAGTGTCATAGAGTGTTATCAAAGCTCATAATTGTATTGTTTGCTGGCCTTAAACGTATCATTTTTACGTAATGTTGTAATTATCTATTAACTGTTTGCATTGGAGCACTTTGTTACGAGTTCATTACGCATTATAAAACATAACAATATTCATAAATAAAACAAATAACTTCAATAACAGATAGGTATAAATGTTATAAATACATTTTTTTAATCTGAAATCATACTTTTATAATATAAATACATACTACGAAGGTAATCCAAACACGTTTATCCCGACGGTGAGAACTAAGATTGTTTTACACCTTGTTATTTGGACCGCGGTCCCAGAAACAACAAACAACAAGGACAAGGGGATTTCATGGCAAATTGGAGATTTATTTCTGACTACTCTTTCTTATATGGTACTCACTTTTGTTTGTGTAAGGTGGGGTGCAAATACTCAACCCTAACAAAAATAGGCCACCTTGTTCTCAATTCAAAAAGTCTTTAAGTTTGATTATGTTTTTTAAGGTTTGTGTAGGTATTTTTGTCATGTTTATAACTTAAACTTAACTATTTATTAACTATGATATTAAATTGAATTGTTAAACTGTTTCTAGATAGTGACTTTAATGATTGGCGGGCTGTTCAAAATTATTCCAAGTATAGTCAAAATAATTGTATACTACATCATATTTTTTTTTATTTTTTTAAAGTAAGTTATATATACAGGAATATTATTATAATTCATATTAATTTATTTACTAAATAAAAAAGCCACGAATATTTATTTGTCAACTAATCAGAGGTCTTAAAACATGCGTCAGACACTTTAGTTTAAGTCAAACATCTATAAGAATTCGATATTGTATATGAAACCAAATAGGATATTAAATACATTTAGAATTATACATATATTAATATTCAAATGTGTTCCATGTATTTTAAAAAACATATTAAATGTTTTGTACGGGAAAAATACAAATACAAAAATACATTCGTAGTAATCAAATAAAAATAAAAGTAAACTAATAGTATATTTTATAAGTAGATTGGAAAGCGATAATTTGCATGTTCGAGACCATTTGTTTGATTTGTGAGACATGTAGAGCACTTAAAATAGTTGATAACTTGCAAATAACTTTTACTTGAGTTTTGAACAATACGTTTTTCACTTCACTACAAATAATAAATATCCATAAGACTAAATATTTGTTTTAATAAAAGAGTCATTTGAATATTAACTTTTTATTACAATTACGAACATTTTAAAACTTTTAACATTTTTGAAAGCTAGGCCTACTATCAAAATGCAAATTTACGTTAATAATGTAGCGTGGTTGTTATAAATAGATTTATAATGCCATACACGTACAGTGGCATTGACCCACCCGCCCGCCCATACACGTACAGTGGCATTGACCCATCCGCCCGCCCAAACATTTCAGTG
>JAQJVL010003860.1:0-53751 GCA_035578905.1 Stictocephala bisonia
TTAAAGAAGTACAATTGTTAACAAGACCTAGTACTAATTTGAAATAGTCATCAAACAAGTTACCAACACTTCTAGTATTAGCCTCAAGTACGACTGCAAATCAGAGGATGCTGGAAAGTAGTGAAAGAAAGGTATCTTATGCACAAAGGTTTAAAAAACACGCTTTTAAAAAAGTTAAGCGTTATGATAAAAAACCTACTCATTATTTAATTATATTTGTATTCGTCACCAAAATTACAAAATTATAACGCATTCCGATCTTTTTTTCGTATTTCAACACCATTACCAATTTTTATAATTTTCGTAATTTTGGTTCTCTTAGGAATAAAAGATCAATTTAGAATAAGAAGTGTAGCCCCTTGGAGAGACGGTACAGGATGGATAAGTCGCCAAATTGGGTGGTTACACCTACATACTGTACATTAATTATTCTTACACTATATGATGCAGTTAAGACATATTTATTTTTAAAATACTAACTTAATTTGATATGAAAATAATGTAACACAATTATAAAATAAAAATTTATTTATCTATGCCAACTGTGTTAATCTGGAAGAAGACTTTTTACAAACGGTGGTGATAAAAAATTGCAAAAGTATAGGCAAATTTCACTACTTCACAATTTAAAAACAAAATTAAATTGATAGTATTAAAATAGCACAATAAATTCTCCAAATAGTACAATAAATATATATATATTTGAATGTAAATCTTTCGTTGATATAGTTCCTTTGATAAATAAAGGCGGGGGATTCTGAGGGATAGGGAGATAAAAATAATTTAGGTGAACGGCGGCCGGCGAAACTTTGGTTAATGGAAGCCGTAAATCTCTGGCTTCCAGCGAGGATTGATTAAATTATACATGTTTCTTAAAGTATTTTCATTGTTACGTAATATTTCGCTTAGCTTTTTGAGAGGAAACTAGACAAAAACATTAGTTTTTGAAAAAAAAATATATATTTTGGATTGTTTCTGGATTTGTTTTGAACTATAAAGATCCTAGTGCAAGTTTTTACCTACGTTTAGGATATTTTTAAACTGTGAATATTTTACTCTTTTATAAAATATTAACATGTCGATATTTTGGTGCAACCGATATTTTAAATTATTAGATTAGTGGATTCGGTGCGTTCCCCGGCATCAAACTGAAAAGAAACTATCGCAAAAATGGGTTGTTTGTTGAACTAACAGGTAAGCCACATTTATTAACCACACATAATCAAGCTGAAACGTGTTTTTATTTTAAAATGTACTTATATAAAACTTTTTTAAGCTTATACCCGTATCAGGTGTGAGCCTTAAAACTGCAGATATGGGGGTAAATCACTTGGTTATCGGTTTCTCGTTGTTTACAGCAAGTTTGGAATTAACAATGTTCCAGAGGAAATTGTTTTCTGATAAAGACGTCTTTGTAAAAACTTTACCATGTAAACAACTTTTTCATATACATCCTGCAATGTTGACTTTACTATTTTACAATGGTAAATAAGTTACGTAGCAGAGGGAATATTACTAATTATCTAGGATAAGTGATTACTCATAAAAACATCAAGCAATGGTTACAAGAAAATTAATCAATAATTTATTTTTCTTCGTGACCTTTATACAGGTAAGCCTCTACTGATTGTGTTCGTGTCACATATAGAGGGGGTAGCATTAGACAGGTAACTTGAGGGAGAGGGGGCAGCAATGATTCGTAGCTTCAACCCCTATCCAGTTGTCTTCCTAGTACGGTATACATTTTTTCTGAGTACTCCACTCAGCGCATGGGTTCACAAACTTAAAAATGTGTTATAATAATACATTGCAGCAAATATTATGATATTAAATGCATTTAAACGTTAACAAATCATACATTTTCATAATATTTTTTAAAGGTTAGCTGAGAAGAATTAAGGCCGGTTTTCACATAGGGTACCGTGCTCCTACTGTGCTCCTACCGTGTCGTGTCATGTTGAATCAAAAAATGGTCTATTGCATTTATTTTATATGTGAAAGCAGTTTGCGATTTTCACCTGACCTACCGTGCTCCTACCGTGCTCATGTCGTGCTGTTTCCTATCGCTCTGTGGAGCGATCGGCGACAATGACCGGTAGGCAGTCGGTAGGCGGTCTGAGCACGACAGGCGCACGGTAGGTCAGGTGAAAATGCCTTAGGCTCGGACTACACGAGCGGACAAAACGCCACCGATTGTACGCGCCGAATTGTGTCTGACTAGACGAAGCCGACAATCGGCGGCGGACTGACCGCGTTGCACCCGCGGGCCTGGACTACACCAAGCAGTTGCGACGCGGTTTCCGACATTCTGATTGTTGTCTTTTTTATAGTTCCAATGGATTCCATACAGGTCGGATGTGTTGCGACTGTTTTAATATTACAGCATGTTTTTATTAAAAAACGCCGTGCAAAGAGGCGTTGGTGGTCACACCCTATATTATCGCATCGTTTAGTAACAGGGCAGTTTCACGTCATGTTCAACACGCATAGAATGTACCCAGACAAGTTTTATCAGTTTTATCGTATGTCGGTGGAATCGTTTGATGAACTGTTAGGGTTGATCAGAGAATTCATAGGGAAACGTGATAGTGTGATGAGAAGAGCAATTGATCCTGCGGAAAGACTTGCTCTGACTTTGAGGTAAGTTTATTCAACACTTAACTACATTATATTGATATATTCGCATTACCAACAAGAATAGTGAACATACACAATAGTATATTTCATAACAAGAGTGGAAAGTGGGTCATTGCATATTCGAGACCATGTGTTTGAAGTTCGAGATTTATCGAGCACTTCAACTATGGTCGAGAATATGCAAACCACTTTCCATCGTGTTTTGAACGTTATTTTTCGCTACACTACAGAAACTAATAATTTTTTTAATAACACCTTTATTTAGGTTAGGCACTGACACGTCCATTTAATTTTATAAACAAAACAATAACAAATATGTTTGTTTGTTAACTACGGCAAAATAATGTTTACTACGGAAAAACTGATTTTCGGTAGTAAACATTACTTTTCCATAGTAAACATTCTTTTGCAGTAGTAAACAATGCAATGATGAATTTTCGCAGGTGATAAACATATAACGAAAACAGGTGATTACACAGTAGTTTAGCGAAAAATAATTAATTTTTAATGCTATTGAATGGAATGTAGAAACATAACGGAAACACATTCTACAGGTATTCAAATTTTATTGGACTTAATGGTCATAAAATTGTACATATTTTTAAATACATTATGAAATGTTATAATAAACATTTAGGTTACAGTTGAAGGTAATTTGAAAGCGAGAATGGAGTAGCGCTATCGTCACCATCTGTAACATTACTCATTGTATCGAATTCACTGCAGGGCGTTGAATGGCGAGAAGCAACGTCATATGTCCCTTGTACAATGCGACTTACAACTTCAGATATTTCGATTCTGGCCTTCATGGCTGCGTGAAGGGGCAGGCTATCCAAAATCGGTACAAACGATGAAAGAAATTGTGCATGACCAAACTTATCTGTCTGATGTTGCTTCTGATGTTGCTGTTTTTGTAATTCTAGGCTCTCTCCTAAAATTTGAGTTAAATTTTTGGCCGACGCAGCAACTGATTGCTCCATGGTTTGTCTTGATCTCTCAATTTTTCTCTTCTTACTAGGGTTAATAGTATCAGGAGGTGGAAATTGTACTTGCGAAGTACCTGGCTCAGATCGTGTAGGTTCATCGGTAATCTCCGTAATCTCCCCTTCTTTGGAGATTGGAGATTCTTTGGAGGTATCATTAGCATCTTGGTTGTTATCACTCACAGTAATAGGCAGTTGTATATTAGAAGAAGTGTTAGTATTACCTTTCACATGAGGAATCAAAAATTGTAGCTGGTCGTAAAATACATATCGCTTTTGTTTACTAGCTTTTTGTCCTGTTTGTACTGATGTCACTTTTCTGTGGTCCTTGACAAAAGCGTCTCGAATTGCCTTCCACTTCTTCATCAATTCCTTTGCTGGAACAAAATTGCAGGATAATACATTGTGACAAGTATAAAAGTAAGCAGCTAGTAATTAAACAACAAATTTTGACTTATAAGCAAAAGTATAACAACTGGGGGGAAATCTCATTTGTTCGAAGTATAATGCTATTTAAATGAGGTCGAGTGCTATCGAGTGACCCCTTGTTTTAAAGGGTTCACCAAGAGAAATTAAATGGTGCAAACCGGAGGTCGATATCACACCCCTAACCAAAATGGCAGCCATTTTAAAATTTGAGATGGAACACGATCGTATTACTATTTCAATGACGCGAGGGTACGGTGTTCGAACAATATCCTATCAGCAGGTTGTGCAGTTGTTCAACGAACCTTTTCCAAACCACAATCCTACAACGAACTTGTTCGAACACCGTACCCTCGCATCATGCAAATAGGTTCCATGCTTTTGCCTAACCCTGTACATTAATGCTGTTCTTTATTTCCAGGTACTTGGCTTCGGGAATGACGTTCGTTGACTTAGAATTTGATTTCCATATTTCAAGGAAGACAACCCGATTGATTGTGAAAGAAGTATGTGTGGTTATTTGGAATGTTTTGCAACCAACTGAAATGCCAACTCCAGACAAAGCCATGTGGTTAGAAAAGGCAGTTGCTTTTGAAAAGATCACGAACTTTCCAAACTGTATAGGAAGTGTCGATGGCAAGCATATTGGAATAAGGTGCCCACTACAGACTGGTTCTCAACATTACAACTTTAAGCACTTTTTATCTATTGTGTTGATGGCCGTTTGCGATGCTAACTACTACTTCACAGCAATCGATGTTGGTGCTTATGGGCGAGAAGGAGATCCAACTATATTTAACAAGTCTAACTTCGGTCAGAGGTTAAAGAGTGGTCAACTGGACATTCCTCCTCCTACACCTTTACGTGCTGCAGATGGGTCTGAAGTGGGACAGCCTGTTTCATATGTGTTATTGGGGGACGAAGCTTTTGGGTTGAGCAGGAATTTAATGAGGCCTTATCCATCAAAAGGCCTAACAAAACAGAAAAGAGTATACAATTACAGACACTGCCGAGGTAGACGTGTTGTTGAGTGCAGCTTTGGAATCCTAAGTAACAAGTGGCGCGTCTTGCATTCAGCGATGCTTGTAGCTCCAGATTACGCAACGGTTATAGTTCAGGCTTGTTGTGTACTGCACAATTTTGTTAGGAAAAGAGATGGCTTCATTTTCGAGGACACTTTAACTTGTGATCTAGACGATATGGAAGGAGTGGCTGCAGTCGGAGGTCAGAACAAGGGAATTGACATCCGGGAAATGTTTTGCCGTTTTTTTAATAATGAGGGAGCAGTTCCATGGCAAGACGCACGTGTATAAAAGTGCATAGGCATGGAGAGTTAGCCCAAATAATGTTATTGTAGTATACACTAAACACTATTGGCTGCACGCCCCCCCACTGCCTATCCGTTGACGACACTCCTCCCATCACAGAATACGGAAGTTTCAATAAATAGAGTATAAACAGGTAGTTGACTATGTCTAATTAATTAAACTGAGATATTAAAATACTGTGTTTTTTATTTCAAGTACTATACAAGAGAGTTAAAATATGATTACACTAGCTGTTACCCGTGTACGTTCACGTGACTCATATTTTGGTGTGTGTGGGTGAGAAGAAATTGTTATATTTAATCATAAAATTGGGGGGAAATAGTTTTGTATTAATAAACTGAATTTTCTCTCAAATGTACCTATTTAAATTACATAATAACTGACAACTCTGACAGTTATATAAAAATGTTAAACAGCTAAAAAAATATTGCATAGAAGTAGGTTTTTAAACGATTACATTTTAACAACCCAAGGTAATAGACCACTTATAGGTAGCTAAAAACCATCTCGTAAATGCAGGAAATACAGGAGAACAGTTTCAATATTACAGGTGCTCCCGTTTAGGAGGAGAAGCGTGACCAAAATGCCCCCTCGAGCATAACAGTAGACAGACAGACAGACATAAGTTGAGATAAGACTCGTTTTGGCTTTCCTATAGTATAAAACGTGGAATAAACCAAAAAGATTACTATTCTAAGCAATGTACAGACAAAAGTCTACTTTTATTTATATAGATTAAAGGTAGTTTCATGAACATAATCATGTTTTCCAAGAAAACCCCCTATAAAAGGTTAAAAACAAAACTAAAAAATAAAAATAATTGGTCCTCACCTTTCGCATCTTTCTGATCCGGATCCATTTCTACCCAGTCGTTGAACATAACCTCGCAGACCTCTGCCCAACATTTGGCTTTTATCTCTCTATTGCTATATTCCTTGGACGTTACGTCATATAGGGGAGGACGCATCTCCACCTCACATATAAACAATTCGGTATCAAACATTATAACAACCAAAAAAAGTACAACAGAAACCAGACACGTTGTATTTGCCAAACACTATTCCACTTGCCTGTACAGTGTAGATAACAACAATAGACTCGTCCACTGAGGGGAGGATGGAAGGGGGCGCGGGAGAAACGCTTCCTACCGCTACGTGTAGTCCGGTGAGCCGACGATCGGCGCGCCGATTTGACGCCTCCGGAGGCGTTCGATCCGTCGGCCGCCGCATTGACGCGTCTTCGCCAGGCGGTAGAACCGCTCGTGTAGTCCACTTCATAAGAAGTCATGGTTTTAATCAATGGAGCGTACACTCGGCGGCGTTTTGTCCGCTCGTGTAGTCCGAGCCTTACATGTCGCCTACGTCGCCGCATCGGCGCCCTACCCCAGCTTTTCCTAGTTCGGGTGTTCCCGAGCTCCTACGACGATTGCCGATCGATTTACTTCTTCGACTTCTTTCTTTGTTTTAAAGTAATTTTTAATTGTATCTATACATTAATGTTTGGATTAAGGTTTTCTTTTTATATTAAATATTCTTAATTTAACAATTTCAAAGTTAATATACATTAGGCATTTACAATACAAATTAAAGTGCCTTTGTTAATAGTAGGGTGAATAGTTTGTTAAGTTCATTACAAATTACAAAATAAACAATTTAAGAACCCCCTCCAGAAAAAAAAAATAAAACTAAAAAATATAAAAATGTACCAAAATAATTTGCCTACTACACTGCGCCAGTGTTCACAAAGCTTGTGTAGTATGCACGCGTGTATAGGCTACTACATTATACTCGTGTTCACACGGCTAGTGTAGTAAGCACGCGTGTATAGGCTACTACATTACACTCGTCTTAACACGGCTAGTGTAGTACGCACGCTTGTATAGTCTTCCACACTGCACACGCGTTACACAGCTAGTATAGTATACACGTGTGCATACTACACTAGCCGTGTAAACAAGGGTGCAATGGAGTAGCCTATACACGTGTGCATACTACACTAGCCGTGTAAATAAGGGTGCAATGGAGTAGCCTATACACGTGTGCATACTACACTAGCAGTGTAAATAAGGGTGCAATGGAGTAGCCTATATACGTGTGCATACTACACTAGCCGTGTGAACACGAGTGTAATGTAGTGGCCTATACACGCGTGCATACTACACTAGCCGTATGAACACGAGTGTAATGTAGTAGCCTATACACGCGTGCACGAGTGTAATGTAGTGGCCTATACACACGTGCATAGTACACTGACCATGTGAGCATGGGTGCAGTGTGGTAGGCTTATCACTGCTTTGTTATTTTTTTTTTTTTTTTTTTTTTTATCTTTTTGCTTTGTTTTTTGGGGGATTAACAAACTATTCTGTCAACTTCATTTATTTTATGAACTGTAAAATTAGAAAAACAATCAACCAATTATGTACAAGCTTGTGAACTTTAAAATTTGTAAACAATTCTTGCTATATTCCAAGTGAGGAAAGACTGAAGAACGACAGGCGCACGGTAGGAGCACGGTAGGAGCACGACAGTAGCCGGGTCCCTACTGCCGAAAACGCACGACATGGACCCGGTAGGAGCACAGTAGGAGCACGGTACCCTATGTGAAAACCGGCCTTTAAATTATAAAAATAAAACGTTATAAATATACAGTAGTTGTTTATTTTATTTCAGGAAAAAATATGTTTGAAATATTTATTAACCAGGTTGATTTAACAATCGTAATATTGTATTGAACAGCCATGAACTAAATTCTCTTAAATAATACCAACTCTAGTCTAAAGTAACCGTACTTTCTCATATAAATCGAGTATATGTGAAGGTAGTTATTGTTTCATAGGAAATGTATATTTTTGTGTTATTAATGCATATACATCAAGGGTGAAGAGACCGGAACTTAAAGTTGGTAAAACACATAAGGAAACGTACATGTATTATAATGAAACAAAATATGTATCGGATAGCAATGCAAATGTATCAACCGTAACTTATCTAGTTTTAAAGCTACTTCAGTAACTGGGTGACACACCTGCAAACCGTCACATCATATCCACTTAAAAAAAAGGCATTTAGAAAAACTATTCATATTTGCCGCTCTCCTTAATGGAGTTGTACTAATTACATTTATGGCAAATTTAATCTAAGTAAATGCCATTGTAATTGTATATAACCACTCTATAAATGTTACCTTGCAAGTAAGTGTGTCGTCACATACGACATTTTAAATTGCCGAGTGATTTTACGATCCAGACGAATAAAATAAAATTCCACGCGGTAGCCATTTTTCAGCTTAGAGTGCAATCATCGGCAGTCCCACAAGTGACAGGCTGTTACAGATGACACTATAATGAGGGCGTCAAGGGCGGCAACTGGTCGAGTGTTGCTGAGGTAGTCCACTTCTACCCCCATCCCCACCTCCTGCTGTATACACAGTTAGCTGCAGTACATAAATGCAAGTTTTTAATTCGTCCAGTACAAACTGTAAAATTTGTACTGGAATAAAAATAATATTACACAAACTCTATGTGCGTACTTTGAACAAAAACAAGCTAATAATGTTTATTTATCTATGCCAATTAAGTTAATCTGCGACAACACTTTTCACAAATGGTGGAGATACAAAAATTGTTAAACGATAGGCAAATCTTACTACTGTACTTCGAAATTTTAAAAAAATAATCAAATGAATGGTATTACAAGTTTATCATATTTCAACTCAATTTATTATATTGTTTAGAAAACGCCTATATAAATTGTTTTAATAATTTGAAAATAAGTACACTGTAAAATTCGAATAATTCAATGTTTTATTACATCCTCCGAAATTCCAAGACAAGTAAAATTATTGGAATTTAGAAGTGGAATTATTTTCAAATATTAATATTTCCAATAAGAGATTTTGAAAATGAATTAACACATTTGAGGTCATGATTCCATCCCCCCCCCCACTTATATATGATTTATTTAAACTTCACATTATAATTAAAACAGCCCTGACCAAGAACTGAATGGGATTGTGGGAAACACAGATAAATGGATCGCGGTATGACGTCTTAAGAATACGCGTGGTAAAGATGTCTCGGGAGTAGGGATGGCAAATACTTTCAAGATATCGATATATCGAACTATCTATATATCGCACACCAAATATCGATCTAACGATAATATCGAAAGAAAAATATCGAATTGTAAACGATTTATCTTTGTAAAATTATGCACTAACTCTTATGTCATGACTACAAATACACTCATTTTTTGCTGACACTATTTACAATGGGCTACTGAATGCAAAAATTAAATACATTTATCTACAAGAAACAAGTTATGGTCCATGGGGATGACTGAAAAAATTATAAATAAGAATTATTACATATTTAATTATTATGTTAGGCCTAATTATAAAATAATAGTGTAATAACATTGTTATTTTTGTTTTCTATATTTGAAAATGCCACTAGGCTTCTTATAAACACTAACATTCCACCCACTGGTCTATAATAAACTACATTTTAGTGCATTAATATCACGTAAACATAACATACAGTTAGGCTACTTTATCATTTCAATGCATGTTTTGTACGCATTTGAGGCGTTTTAATGCGTTTTTTTCTAATCTTGACAATTTTGAGGAGAGACATTATCGTCAATACTTAGTGATTTGATATATCGAACCAAAATATCGATATGGCCGATATTATCGAAAGAAAATATCGATACTAATGTATCGAAAGGTATTTATCGATATTTCCGCTTATAGATATATCGTTGCCATCCCTAGTGGTGGGGGGCGACACGACTTCTCTAGGAACGTCAACCAGTGTATCTGAAGTGTTCAAAGTATAAAATATAAATTCATGAGTGATCTATATCATGGTGGTTGTAACGTATCACCTTTAAGAGGTCGTTACATTAATTACTTCACTTAATTTATTCAATTAAATTATTTAACAAATTAACTTTTCTTTGAATTCTTTCTATGAAATCTCTTTTCTCAGGGTCTAAAACGGGTAATTCGGTGAGATGACGTAGTATAATGAAACAAATGTTACTTTACAAAATTTAATTTATTTTACATTATTCAAAATCATTACGTTACTCTAATAGTATTTGCAATACAATAAAATAAGATTGAAAATTGTATTATCTAAAACTAGATAATTTCTTTTAAGTTAAATAAATCATTTAAATTTGATTTACAAAATCAATATTAACTTTTTTTTTTTATCAATAATTTATTCTAACAACTTATCTGAAGTATATCACTATGGATGATGATGGGATCCATCTCATGTCCGATCGTATACTTAACGGAACGGAAATTTAATGTAACATAAACTTTAATTCATAGCGACAACTTTTAGTTAGTATATTTAAAACGCACAAGTGTTTCACCACATTTTCCCGGAAACGTAGCCCGATGCCGGTGATGTCTGTGGAAGACGATCCTCGTCGATCTCCAACTATTTGCAAACTGGGGCGAGGAACGTTCTTCAACCGTTGAAGTCGGATTCCCGCCTTTTTTCCTTTGGGTACGCGACTATGACCCTTCTGGGTATATCACGATGTAGCTGTTTTGACAGCTGCTGCGGCCTACGGGCAAATTTGGAATCATATGTCCCGTTCTGATTGGTTCGTTTCAGAACTCGTCATCTGAGTTCTTTTACTGCACATCAGTCACTTGTGACATGGTGGGGTTTAATGGAAAATAACCAACCGACGTGATGTAGCTTGTCCCTCAAATATGCTTACATGTTTACGATTGCAATTCTCGGAACCGGCCCACCCATCCTGTTTTGAACAAAGAGTTTTGTTTACTACGACTTATTTCTGGGGCCTCGTCTGTCCCACGGTTATTTTCCACACGACAATTCTCTAATATGATTTGAAACTTCTCCATCTATTTTAATTAAATATATTCCTTTTCTTCTGTATAATAATTTATTATTTATCTAAATTAATTAATTTGCCTATCAATTTGGTGGACCTGTTACAGTACCCCCCGATTTTTTGCGATGTGTGTGTAACGCGAGTCAAAAAATCTTGATTTTAAATACGATTCACCAAATTGTCGGTTGTTCCTCAGATAAGTTTCATTTTTACAATATTTATTATATCTAGTAAATTAAGTCTATTAACTATTCTATAATTCAATATCAGATTACATATTCTATGGCAATACATCATTATCTCCTTATCAACATTTAAGAATCCATATTTATCAAAATAAGTCCCTTAAATCATTAATACAAATTAATCAATTACAATTCAATAAATCATAAAATTATCAATTACAAATTAGTCATTTATGATTAAAAAATTCACAAAATTCATCACATCCTACACAGTTATCAATAAAAATCAATAATTCAAAAGTTACATTTATCAAACAATAATCCAGTAAATCAAAATTGTTAACTAACAATTCTATAATTTATAAATCAAAAGTTTAACAACTCATTTCATCGTACATAATTGTTCATAAAAAGTTAATATATTTTTAATTATTACAAGTTGTCAGTCAAAAATCCATCAGTCTTGGATTAAAAATTATCAAACAAAATTATACATTACATACTGAAATTCATACATCAACAATTAATACATCTTTAAGTTCTATACAAGTATTTATCAAAATTAATTAATCATTAAATTATGATTTCTTTTTAATCATTGAATGATTAGTATTCATTGACAAATTATCTCATTTGCTAAATACCATTTCAAAAATTATACATCTAAGATCACTACATCATCAAAAATTATACAAGTTCTTATTTAAAATCAATGACTCATTTCACAATATGAAATCATCCATCAAAATACACAAGTCATATATCAAAATCAACAAAATATAAGTCATCAGTTACTAGGTTACATTTCAAAATTAATTAATCATTCACTTACTTACAGTTATCATATCTCAACATCATCATTAAAATCATATGACTATTCATCACCATAACATGTTATATAGTTCATCAATTCATAAATGAATCATCATTTATTTATTTAAGTATTTCATCAACATCCTATATTAATTTGTCAATCATTTTTCAATACCCTGTCATATATTTCAAATAAATTCTCAACTCTTTTAACCATTTTTAAATTCTTAACTTCGACATCAATCCTTTAATCCGTCTTTAAATGGAAATATCCATAATCAAACCATTAAACCATCTTTTAGATACTTAATCCCGTTATCAACCTTTTAAACCATCTTTGAACTCTAAAATCATGTTTCATCCCATTAACCATCTTTAATTACTGATATCCATAATCAACCCCTTAAACCCTTCTTTTAATGCTGTAACCTGTTATCAATCCATTTCCCATTTTTAAGTTCCTATATCTTTTTTCATTCCATTAACCCTTCTTTGATTGCTAAAATCCTGTTTCATTCCTTTATCCGTTTTTAAATTCCGTAACCTATTATCAATCCATTTACCTTTCTTTGATTACTATACCCTATTTCACTCCTTAATCCATCTTTTATTTTTTTTTTTTTTTACAAGTAAATTCTCCGTCCTTAAACAATCATCAAATTTTCAAATATATTCTCAAACCATTATACAATCTTTAACATTCTCCAATAAATCATCACATCTTAAACAAATCTTTACATTTGTAAATGAATTTTCATTCATTACACATTAACAAGTTTTTACATTTTCAAGTCATTTATCAATTATGAATAATTTTCAAGTACATTCATAATTATTAATTAATTATTAAATCACTTAATACATTCTTGTATTAATACATCATTGTAGTTTAACTCAATAAGTCATCATATCATACCTACTGTCTACTTGGAATGGAATTCACTAGTCCTGGATCAAAGTTATCAAACAAAACGATACCTTGTGTATAAGAAATACATAGTACACATATCATCAAATTATATACAAGTATTGATTAACAACAATAAGTTATCAAATCCTATGTTAATACAAGAATAGTTTGTATTATACATTGTTTACTAATCAACAGATACATTACATAATTCTTTGTCATTGATGCAAGTTATTATTATTATTTATTAGCTCATCATAAAAAACATTTTAATTATTTCAAGGAAGTTACATTATTGTTTGAATTAGTATCCATTCCTACATATTTGTTGATGCATATTAGAAAATTACTGTTGAATACAATTGTCATCTTTTCATTGTTACAAATTTATTATTTATAAATTATTTATACTTTTTGTTTTGTTATTTATTTGTTATATATCATTTATTAATTATTATTACCTTTTAATACATATTTGCATATTTTGTTTTTTATTTATTAGTTTGAAACATATTGCCAAATTGTTGCTACGCCAGTGGGGTCCGATGTCACTGCACGTACTTTGGTCCGGTGATGGGGTTGTAGCTGCGCCAGTGGGGCCTGATGTCACTGCACGCGCTTCTGGAGTTGTTGATTCACAGCGCCTTGGTGTTCAAGTGTGTGCCATTTTGGAATATTGAGGGAGTCGATGTTACGCCAGTGGGGTCCGATGTCACTGCACGTACTTTGGAAAGAATTAGCTGTTAAACTAGAATCACTTATGGTTCGATCAATTCCGCTCATGGTTAGTCCATAGTATCCTGGATCACAAGTATGTATTAGGGTTCTTGAAGATTGAAGAAACTGCTGTTACGTCAGTGGGGTCTCATGTCACTGCACGTACCTTGGAATAGTGATGGAGTTGTGGCTACGCCAGTGGAGTTAATTATGGTCCGACGGGCGTCTATCATAATTGTTGCTGCGTCAGTAGTTTGATTATAGTTCGACTTGCTCCGAGCATGGTTGTTCCATGACATCCTGGTGCATCAAAGGAGTTGTAGTTGCTACGCCAGTGGGGCCTGATGTCACTGCACGTGCCTCTGGATTGATGATGGAGTTGTAGCTACGCCAGTGGGGCCTGATGTCACTGCACGTACCTCCGAAAGAAGAGTAGCTGTTAAACTAGAGTCATTTATGGTTCGACGAGTTCCTCTCATGTTTAATCCATAACATCCTGGTGGATCAAAAAAGTTGTAGTTGCTACGCCAGTGGGGTCTGATGTCACTGCACGCGCCTCTGGATTGGTGATAGAGTAGTGGCTACGCCAGTGGGGTCTCATGTCACTGCACGCGCCTCTGTCTGTTGATTTTACAACACCTTGGTGTTCCAGTGTCCGCCAATGTTCTGGAGTGTTGAGGGAGTCGACGCTACGTCAGTGGGGCCTGATGTCACTGCACGTGCCTCGGGATGCGTTAGTAGATTGAATTATTGTTTGACGACTTCCGAAAGTTTTGATGCCAAGAATTTGTGCAGAGGGTTGATCCACATGACTTGCTGGTGGGAAGGTCCGGGCAGCCCGTTGAACCATCTTGAGGCTACTGATCTTTGTGCACCGCTTTTGTCCATTTATGAATAGAAAACCTGGCTCCTCCTTATCCATCAACGTTGATTGGCATTTATGATTATTTTTAATGTCCAAGTTGTATATTATTATGTGTTAACCTTCATTTATTTTTGTTGTTTTATTAATGGTGTTATTATTGCATGTTTTAAATTAATATATTTATAGTTAATTACAATCATCATATTCAAAAAGTTTTACAATAATTATTTCTTGTTATTTATTATTGATATTAGTATAACTGATTATTACTTCAATTATAGTTTAATTATTTCAATTGGTAATTTCTGTTATTTTGCATCAATGACATTATAAAAGTTTACTAAGAAAAATTACAATTACATATCTACAATATTTCCATTACCATCATCAATGTTATATTCTAGTTTACTAATCTAATGGTGTTTGCAACATGACTTTTGTAAATGGGGAATTGCCATGCTGCAGAACACTTTAAGCTGTTGTCTTTAGACTCTGTTGTCAAGGCTGACCAACACCTTAAACTGATATATTGTGCCATTGTGTGATTAACAGGATACTTGGCGTTAAAGAATTTAGAATTTGGAGGTGGCAAGGTTTAATTAGAATCGAATCGTATCACTATTAACCACTGGCTGCTTAACTTCTATGCATTCTTTAAATGATTATAAATCATTTAGGTTTGTCAAATTGCATACAATAGTGTATTCAAAGTATATCATTTAGTTATATTACATCATCATAGATACATTATAGTAATATAGCCTCATAATAAATCACATCTCCTTATCTTTGTTCATACATATACATTATATCATCTGAGTTTCATAAGATTACACGCCTCGTGTATCTTTAAAAATCATGTTCAATATTTACATACAAGAGTTACTAAAACAAAGTATTGCATTAGACATTATTCACTTCATCATGATGTTACATATCCTTGAGCCATATCATTTTATTATTTAAATAAACCTTGACAAGTTATGAAGACCTTACTTCAACATTATTAAGTTATTATACCAGGTATTACAAATTGTTTCACTCATTTTATTTTAGGTAACTTAATCATTATCATTCTTTGAATCATTTTTCATATGAACATACAGGGTTTATGACAATAATATATTTTAGAACATTTTCGTACATTTTCATCTAACATATATGGCAAATTCTATCAGTGTTGTATTTAAAATGTGGACATAATCAAGTTTCTTTTACTTTAAGAACACAATTTTATACAAAACATTTCTATATATCCAATATCTCTACATTTCACACGTTGTCATTAATATCATATTATTTTAGTCATTCATTATTTTTTTATTTTGCTGTTCCTAATTTTCTTTCATTTAAATAGTAATCTATATTTTAAATTGTTTTAGAGTTGAATATTTATTAAAAGCTGTTTAATTATTCTTTTTGTGTATATTTTTTAAGTTGTGTTACATTATATGTTCCTATTATATCTCCTGTAACTATTTCATTGACTACATAAGCATTTTCCATTTTAATGGCTGTCACTTTATAGGGTCCCTTGTATAACAGAAAAAACTTTTTTATCTTTTTCTCTAACAAATCTGAATGAAAATGTGTTTTTACTAATACAAGATCATTTACTTTATATGTTATTGGTTTTATTTTATTATCATGTCTTTGTTTCCTTTTGAGTGCCTTATTTTTTATTTTGTTTCTTACTAGAACAGTTTTATGTGCATGATCAAATTTGTGATTTCCTGGAAACTGGATTATCTTATTTATTATATTATCATACTTTTTTCCAAACATTATTTCAAATGGTATTTCTTCTGTTATATCATGAACAGAATGATTTAAACAATGCTCTATAAAGTCAATTAAGTTTGCCCAAGCTGTATGTTTTTCATTACAGTATATACGTAGTATTTTTCCTATTTCCCTATTTACTCGTTCAGTAGGGTTAGACTGTGGATGATATACAGAGCTGTGTATGGTTTTAATGTTTTTATTGTGTAGAGTATTGTACCAGAGTGTACTTGTAAACTGTGTACCGTGGTCACTGAGAATTGATTCTATATCGCCTACTAATGGTATATATTCATTAATGATTTTATTTAATAGTGTCCTCGTGTTAGCTTTCTTTATTGGATATAGTTTAACAAATTTTGAAAATACATCTACTATGACAAAAATATATTTTACCCCCCCTCTACTAGTTGGTAACTCTCCCACTAAATCTACTGAAATTAATTCTTTGATTTTGTTAGGAATAATTGGCTTTAAACTTCCTATCTGTTTTTTATTAGATGGCTTTGCCTTCTGACATATGTCACAACTTTGTAATTGCTTTTTTATTGTTTTCTCCATTTTTGGAAAAATGCAATATTCCTTTAATATAGTAAAAATTTTATGGCCTCCTAAATGTCCATATTTAAGATGAGTTTTTTCTATTAAATCTTTTAACAGCTTGTTTGGGATACATACTCTATATTCACCCCCCGCTAATGAGCATTTTTGAAAAAGTATGTTATTGTGGGTTAAGTAATTATTTTTTATTTTTATTTCCTGGCTGTCTTCAAGTTTCTTTAATATCCTACCATAAAATGTATCTTCTTGTTGGTGTTTCTCTAAATTTTTAAATATATTTTTAAATACTTTATCTGGTACATCTACATTTAATTTATTTGTTAAAACTTTTAAGTTATATTTATCTTTATTCTCTTGATAATCATTGTTGTCTGTTCTAGAAAGTATGTCTGCTGGTATATTTTCCTTTCCTTTAACATATTGAATAGTCAAATTATATTCCTGTAACACTAGACTCCATCTTAGTAAGCGACCATGAGTCAATTTACAGCTCTTTAAAAATGACAAAGCTCTATGATCAGATCTAATTATTATTTCAAAATGGCCTATCAAGTAGCTCCTAAACTTTTTACATGCAAATACTATTGCTAATAGTTCCTTTTCTGTTACACTGTAAGATTTCTCTATCTCAAGCAAGGACCTACTTCCAAAATAAATTACCTCTTCGTCACCATTGTCATTTAATTGATACAAGACAGCTGCTACACAAATGTCAGATGCATCTGTGTTTATGTAAAAAGGTTTCTCCCAATTAGGATGATGTAAAAGTACTGACTTTAAAAATGCATTTTTTATCTCATTGAAAGTTTCATTTTCTTTAGGGCCCCATTTCCATGTTTTCTTAGAACTAAGGATATGACTAAATTTACTAGTTAGATTAGCATAACCCTTTTGAAATTGTCTATAATAGTTACATAACCCCAAAAAACTTTGCAATTCTTTCAATCCCCTTGGAGTTCTAAAATTTCTTATTTTCTCCATTTTTTCTTCATCCATTTTTATTCCCTCTTCACTTAAAATAAATCCCAAAAACTTAACTTCCTTTTTTAAGAATTCTGATTTTTTAAGTTTAATTGTAACACCTCCTTCTCTTAACTTTGTTAGTACTCTGTCTATGTGTTCTATATGTTGTTCAAATGAGTCATTACTTGTTATTAATAAGTCATCCACATATTGGGTTAAAAATTCAGAAAATTCATTACCTAAAACTTTTTGTAGTGCCTTAGTAAATAGAGCAGTACTGACTTTGAGTCCAAATGGAACTCTTTTAAACTGATAATTCTTTCCTCCAAAAGTGAAAGCAACATATTTTCTTGATTCTGGATCAAGTTTCACTTGCCAAAATCCTTGTGACAAATCTAACACTGTAAAATACTTTGCTCCTATAAATTTTTGAAATATCTCTTCAGTTAGTTCGGTACTTTGTCTGTCTGCTATTAAGTATTGATTTAGTTTTCGGCTATCTAAACAAGCTCTTATTGTTAAGTCCTTTTTTATAACACATACCAAGGGATTTGAATACGGACTATTTGATGGTTCTATTACATCTAATTTTAACATTCTTTCTAGTTCTGCTTCAACTGCTTTTCTTTTACTAAAAGGTACCGGATATGGTTTTCCTATAAACGGTACTTCACATTTAACATTAAGTTTAGCTACATAGTTTTTAATACAACCAGGATTATCTGAGAATACTACTTTATTTTTTATTAAAACATTTTTTAACATTTCAACCTGTTCTTTATTTTGAAATTTAGTTTCACTACTTATTTCTTGTATTTTTGTATTTATTTGTTTTTCAAAGTTGTTTTCATTATTTATTATATCTGACGTTAATATTTCTTTTACTTCACTTTGATTATTTATGTTTAATTTATTTGTTATTATGTTCCTATTTGTTGTCATGTTATTGTGTATCTGTTCATTATTTGTTGACTTAAATATTTTATCAAGCTGGTCATTATTTATAATACTTATTAATTCATTGGTTATGTTATTTAATTCTTTTTCATTTTCATAACAAGTAATATGTCCTACTTGTATTATTCTTAGTCCATTTACCATGTTTAATTTGTTTCTTGGTACAAATGGTACTACTAGTCTCTTGTCATCTATTTTAAGTTCTAAGCACTTTCTTTCAAAATCTATTTTAGCTAACTTTTCAATGAAACAGTCACACCCTAAAATGATTCCTGCTTGAATTTCTTTCACTACTAAACATGTTATTGGAACTATTTGATTATTTATCTCAAAGTCTATTTGTACTTGATAATTTATTTTCTTTGATCTAACTCCAGTTACTCCTATTATTTGTAAATTGCTAACTGGTAATTGAGGTATTTGATAGTCTACATTATTTTTTATATCTTCATAAATGTCCTGACTAATAATTGTCCCTTCTGATCCTGAGTCTACTATACATCTGTATTCTTTATGGCCTATTTTTACATTTATTTCAGGAAGAAAGTGAGTTAACCCTTTAATAGGCATTTCATGAAAATTATTTTCATTGGTTAGTTCACTATTTAGATCCTCATGTAGAAATATTTCATTAGTATTTACTTGGATTTTATTTTCTTGCTCTGATTTTATTTGTTTCACAAAGTCATTTATTATTTCCTTCATAATGCAAAATCCCTTTTTATTTAAATGAACAAGGTCAGGTTTTTTACGGCCCCTTGAGAAAATCTCTTTTTCAAACAAGTCTAGGTTGCATCTATTTTTAAATTCTGTGTCCATGAAAACATTAGATATGTTTATTACCCTAATGTTTTTATCATTATTCAAAGAGGTTATAAAATCATTAAACACATTTAGTTTATGAAAATGGAAAGCATCACTTTTAGCAAGTCTTGGTATTGGTGGTAAAGTTAACAGAATTAATTCTTTTTTCCAACTAACTAACTCTTCTATCATGCTTTTATATTCATTAATGATATACTTGGTTGGAATTTCTTGTAAAAAGTCATTAGTCCCTATCATAATGAGAAGTTTTTCATTTAGGTTATCCTTGTTTAAATTAAACTCATTTTTTAATTCAGGAATATTTTGGCCACTTACACACAGTCCTACTCTTCTTTTGTTTAATACAAATACTGGAGTTTTATTTAATATATTTTGAGCGAACCTACTTAATTGACTATCACCTGCTAGCTCATAATCTAAATGTATTGGTTTCTCCATTATTTGTTCTAGGTTACATTGATACTGTTTACTTTCTCTGGACCTACCTGTGTTTGCGCCTTGCTGTAGTTGTCATTCATTTCTGACATCTTCTCTGCTATGATGATAATTACTGCTTTGTCCTCTATTTGAGCCTCTGTAATTCCCTCTAAAATTACCTCTGTAACCCCCTCTTCTATTACTGTCATTGTCTCTACGTCTAGGAACCTCTTGGTTTTCTCTAACCTCACTATGGTTATTATTGACTACTACTTGTTTATTATTGTTTTCATATGATCTATTTTGTGGTCTATTATTGGAATCAAACTGACTTCTACCTACATGGTTTAGTTGTTTCAAATAGGTCTCTAGGTCATCTCCGTTTTGTATGTTACTAGCTGTCGCTACTGATGCACTAATCCCTATTGGTAGGTGTCGTGATATGAAACTAAGAAAAGTGGTCATGCTCAGCTTATGATCTAGAAAACATGATATGTTGTAGTATTCCATGATGTAATTTACCATGTCATCCCTGTTAGCATCATAGGTACCACCCCCCATTAGTTTGTTTTCAAATTCTTTCTGTTTGTCTATTCCCCAATATTTATTTCTAAATTCGCTTTCGAATTCAAGAAAGTTGTTCCACTTGTCAAGTCTATTTCTAATCCATATACTAGCCTCCCCTTTCAAGTGTTTCATAAGAAATAGAATTTGACAATCCCATTGATCCTCTGATAGATCTACAAACTTCCTAGCAAATTTAATAAATGTCATTGGGTGACATTTGTTTGAGTCTGGATAGAAGTCTACTAAATACAATTCCGCACTAGTGCTAGAGATTGTTTTATTATTTGTAGTGTTTTGTGTAGTCTTGTTTTTATTATCATCAATAATGATTTTATTTAATGATATGTTTACATCATCTATGTGTGTATTATTACTACTGTCTCTTACAACAGATCTATCTCTATTTATTTGAGTTCTCTTATTTTGGTCACAAATCATTTTTATTTCATTATCTACATGATCTTTTAATTTATTTATTTTACCCTCTAGATTAGTGTTATTTAGGGTGATAGCTCTTTCTATTTTATTGTCCATGATAGTATTTAGATAACCTATCTGTTCTTCTATTTTGTCATTTACTTTGATCATTTGATTGTCTACTTCAACAATCACATTAGTTAGTTTGATATTTAGCTCAATATATTTGTCTAACAGTGTTTTATTTATCTCACTCAATTTATTTTCTACCTCATTTATTTTTACTATTTGTTCTTTGTCCCTATCGTTCATTTCATCCCTGATTTTATTTTCTTGAACTTTAATTTCTTCAGTGCAATTTGTTTTAATTTGTTCTAGCTGTCTATCTACTTTATTTTCAAGTTGATTTATATTTCTCCTAAACTCATTATTTATTTCATTAAGTTTAGTTTCTAGGTTAATATTTATTTCATTAATTTTAACCTCATTTTGGTCTAGTCTGTTGCTAATTTCATCAAATTTAGCTTCTAACTTAGCCTCTACTGCATCTAGTCTCTTATTATTTTTGTCATTTAATTCATTAAACTTGCTTTCAAATTTAGTGTTCATGTTTCCTAACATCTCAACTATGTTTGCTAGTGTATTTTCCATGCTCGATTCTGGCCTAGCTTTATCATATTTGTTTTTGTTTATATTAGCTTCCCTGATAACACTCAGAGAGGTATCTGAATCCTCAGAATCCAACTCTGAGTTTTGGACTACATTAACATCAGCCATTATTATAAATTATTATTTAATAAATTCAAAATTTATTAATCTACACAGTTTTTCTTTTACTCAAATAAATATTGAATTTAAGTTAAACAAAAATATTTTCTTATTATTTTTTCTTTTTATATTTAATTTATTTTAAATCAAATGTATTAAAATGTATTTAATTCATTATTCATATCATATAGCCTAGCCTATAACACTTTTCAATTTCTCAACTCAATCAATTGATTAAACTAAATGAAGATTACATGAATTCAGCACTCTTTACTAATGTTATTGTCAATTATTGTTGACAAATTATTATAATTCTTTATTTTAAATATTTTTTGAATAGATTAAAATTTACTACTTATTATACTACGTCGTCTCACGTTGTGCGCGCCATTCTGTAACGTATCACCTTTAAGAGGTCGTTACATTAATTACTTCACTTAATTTATTCAATTAAATTATTTAACAAATTAACTTTTCTTTGAATTCTTTTTATGAAATCTCTTTTCTCAGGGTCTAAAACGGGTAATTCGGTGAGATGACGTAGTATAATGAAACAAATGTTACTTTACAAAATTTAATTTATTTTACATTATTCAAAATCATTACGTTACTCTAATAGTATTTGCAATACAATAAAATAAGATTGAAAATTGTATTATCTAAAACTAGATAATTTCTTTTAAGTTAAATAAATCATTTAAATTTGATTTACAAAATCAATATTAACTTTTTTTTTTTATCAATAATTTATTCTAACAACTTATCTGAAGTATATCACTATGGATGATGATGGGATCCATCTCATGTCCGATCGTATACTTAACGGAACGGAAATTTAATGTAACATAAACTTTAATTCATAGCGACAACTTTTAGTTAGTATATTTAAAACGCACAAGTGTTTCACCACATTTTCCCGGAAACGTAGCCCGATGCCGGTGATGTCTGTGGAAGACGATCCTCGTCGATCTCCAACTATTTGCAAACTGGGGCGAGGAACGTTCTTCAACCGTTGAAGTCGGATTCCCGCCTTTTTTCCTTTGGGTACGCGACTATGACCCTTCTGGGTATATCACGATGTAGCTGTTTTGACAGCTGCTGCGGCCTACGGGCAAATTTGGAATCATATGTCCCGTTCTGATTGGTTCGTTTCAGAACTCGTCATCTGAGTTCTTTTACTGCACATCAGTCACTTGTGACATGGTGGGGTTTAATGGAAAATAACCAACCGACGTGATATAGCTTGTCCCTCAAATATGCTTACATGTTTACGATTGCAATTCTCGGAACCGGCCCACCCATCCTGTTTTGAACAAAGAGTTTTGTTTACTACGACTTATTTCTGGGGCCTCGTCTGTCCCACGGTTATTTTCCACACGACAATTCTCTAATATGATTTGAAACTTCTCCATCTATTTTAATTAAATATATTCCTTTTCTTCTATATAATAATTTATTATTTATCTAAATTAATTAATTTGCCTATCAATTTGGTGGACCTGTTACATGGTACGCTGGAAAAGAAGGATGACTGAGATAGCAACTGGAAATGTCCTCACGGTTACAATGGTGTAACTCTCCAACCCACCCATATAGTACAATGGAGACGACTCTCCCACCCACCCCGACGCATACAGGGGTGAGGACCTTCCCACTCAACCGTAGACGTACACTGATCATTACATCCCCCATCCCACCTATATACGCACATTTATTTAGTTGTTTGAAACAAAGATTATAAACAAAAAACTTTAAACTATAACCAAAGAATTTAAACTAGTTAAATTATTTAATAAACATATTTATTTAATTGCATTTTTATCATAGTTCAACGCTATTTATTATATTGTTTATAAACGTCAACATTGAGGCAACTGTTAGTAACCACGCGGACAGAAGTAACCAAGTAATCATGATATAAAAAGTTAATAATTCTGAGTTTTACAAAAACATTCTCCTTTCATTTGTTTAACGTTACAAGGGTCTCAGGTTTATTCCAAGTAAAGTTATTAAAAACCAGTTAAGCTCGATGGAATGAAAAAACAGTATTTTATTGTTACAGTATTTGCACTGCTTTGTTACATTAACACTAATTATCTCAGCTAATTAACTACCCTAGTACACCAATCAGAGACCAATTAGCAGTTAGTTTGCAACAATCCTTGTCTGATAAGTATTGAATCTTAAAATACAATTATTTCATAACATAAGTTCTGCATAAATTAAGCGCGAGGGTAAGTGCATAAAAAATATCTGCTTTATCGATTTCGATACAAAGTATTTTAAAAGTGTATGTGATCAGAGCTGTTTGTAAAATATTATAATTTTCTTTAATACTATCGTCTGTTGACTGATTTATTATCTACAGTTATGATTTTTTGTAAAAATTGTCTTTTAAAAATAGTTTCAATTTACAATTATGATTTATTTTTAGCAATATTTAATAATTGAATGTGAATCAATTTGTCATTACAGCCACACATTTTTATAATATATCACATGATTTTAAAACTCTCTTTTACATTCATTATAAGCTGATTTTCTCAACTAATTACAGAAAGTGAAAAACAAAACAATTAATCTAAAATTTCTTTTAAATTCCAATGTCAAATAACACCTAAAATTACCGTGATGGATACAGTTTCTAATTTTGTTTTCTACTATTTCCTGTTTGTAACATATTTATCGTTCAACATTATTCAATACTGTTGTAACATATTCAATATTAAGTGTTTTCTGCATAATGATATCAATTTGTCATTCAATACAATTTGTCATTCAATACAATTTGTCATTCAATACAATTTGTCATTAAATACAATTTGTCATTCAACACAATTTGTCATTCAACACAATTTGTCATTAAATACAATTTGTCATTCAATACAATTTGTCATTCAATACAATTTGTCATTCAATACAATTTAACATTCAATACAATTTGTCATTCAATACAATTTATCATTCAATACAATTTGTCATTCAATACAATTTGTCATTCAATACAATTTGTCATTCAATACAATTTGTCATTCAATACAATTTGTCATTCAATACAATTTGTCATTCAATACAATTTGTCATTCAATACAATTTGTCATTCAATACAATTTGTCATTCAATACAATTTGTCATTCAATACAATTTGTCATTCAATACAATTTGTCATTCAATACAATTTGTCATTCAATACAATTTGTCATTCAATACAATTTGTCATTCAATACAATTTGTCATTCAATACAATTTGTCATTCAATACAAATTGTCATTCAATACAATTTGTCATTCAATACAATTTGTCATTCAATACAATTTGTCATTCAATACAATTTGTCATTCAATACAATTTGTCATTAAATACAATTTGTCATTCAATACAATTTGTCATTCAATACAATTTGTCATTCAATACAATTTGTCATTCAATACAATTTGTCATTCAATACAATTTGTCATTCAATACAATTTGTCATTCAATACAATTTGTCATTCAATACAATTTGTCATTCAATACAATTTCGTTATTCTTATTTTGTAACTTCGAACGAGTTTGCGTTAATAAATTCATCTTAAAGTTTGTTTTTCTTATGGTACAGTACAAGATTATTATTTTTACAATTCTAATGTCACTAAAATATTATTTGATATTTGTTTTTATCATTTTTCTTTAAATTACATCAATTTTGGGAAAATATACGTTAAAGGATGAAAAACTGTCAACGAACAGTTCTACTGCATCCGATTTGTTCATTGCCGATTTGTTCATTGTAACTGGAAAACGCCGGCACCTCCTCACTTAATAAAGTGACTTAGACCAGGTAAATCCAACGTAGCTATATCATATCATCATATATCATATGGGAAAAAACAAATTTCTCAACTTTTATTTCATTTCTCAATAACGAAACAAAAACTTAGAAAACAACTTTTATTACATATGTTTCTAACTAGCTTTCCCACTAAATCATTTAATGCAAACATTTGCAATAGAGGAAGTTAGACATACGCAGTGAACTGGGTCGGGATCTCCGCAAAAAGTGCTTCGTCATTATTGCTGTGTACCATTAATTAAGCGGAAAGTCCATTAGTCATTCAACAAGGGTGCCACAAAAATGTCGCCGTGTTGAAAGTATTCATTGAAAACTCTTGGTGAAAAGAAAACTACAAAACAAACTCGACTGTTGTTAATTATTCAAGTGGCTGAAGTGGAGTGTTATAGATTTTCCATTTAATTACCTTCCAAGAGCAAGTTGGTTTGATTATGGAAGATATTTTTATTTTTAATTGAGTCAGTTAATGAATAGTCAAGAGATTGCAGCTTTAAAACAACCCATCAAATTAATAAAATAAAAATAATAAGTTTTCTTTCACTTATTTCTTCTGAAGATATTATTATGCGTTATTTTAAACAATACAATTCACAATAGACCAACAATATGCTAAAAGCGTAAATTGGTTAATGAGTCAGTTATAAATAGGGGTGAAAGTTAAAAAAAATCTGTGGATGCAACGACATAGTAAAACAAAATATAATAAGCATTATCAATCTACTTTATAATAAATAAATATGTATTGTAGCATACGTGGATGGATATAAATATAAAAATGCAACCATACAAATATTTTTCTGTTTTTCTTTTGAAGATTCTAAAACAATAATAAGTTATAATTAATTTCCATTTTAGAGTCTGTTTATTATGAACAGACAATTAAAATTTATAGTAAGATGAATTAAAATAATTCTAAGTCCGTAAACAATACAAAATTGACAACATTTCATGTAAGCTGAATTAAAATTGAGAATATTATATTTATTATGTCAAATATGCATTTAAAATAAGTAACAGAATGTTTTTCTGTGGTTTGGGACTACTCAGCACGTGATTCTTAGGTAAAGTGACTTAATTATCTATATTGCATGTAGACAGAAAGAAATAGCATCATTAATGTTTAAAAATATACGCAAGTTATTTTAGGTTGGTTGGGTCAACTTTACTTTCTGCTTTGTTAGGTGACGTAAGGTTAGATTAAACAAAGTTATCATACATTTGGTAGCTTGGGTTGGTTAAATTAGGTTAAGTTACATTCGGTTTCAGTTATATTTACACAATCTATTATTGGTTTAATTCAGGTTCGGTTGTTTAGGTCAAGTTATGTTTGATGCATTATATTAGATTAAGTCAGAATAGGTTGTGTGATGTAAACAATAAGAGTTATAAATCACAACAAATACAATTTTACACAACCTATAGTTGGGTTAGGTTGCTCAGATGAAATGAGGTTTGGTTAAGTTGAGTGACGTTAGGTTTTATTGGGTAAAGTTAGGTTAGGTTAGGTTAGGTTGTTTGTCACAAACAATAAGTTCACGTTAGACCTCCCCCCTTATTGTCTTTCTGACGCCTAACCACTCTACACACACGCATCGCGTTAACTACTGTAGCCAATACGTGGGTGTACACACTGTCGTAAGATCACGTCACGAGTGTAGGAACGGTTAATGTCGGATACGAACAACTAATCAGACGGTTCTCGGAGCTCCGTTCAAGGAGCTGTAAGTTGAGGCCTGCTAAACAAGCGAACACCGTTGTAGGAGTACTGTTGACGGGGGGGGGGGGGGGGGGGGAGGAATAAGTGTAATAAGAACACATTTTTCTTATTAATGTTCACCTTATGAGAGTTTCAACTTTACAATAACCTTAAGGTTAAAAAAGAACAATGTTTCGGAAAAATACTTTGAAAGCAGTAATGTCCAGTAAACAAAAAACAGCTGAAAAATAATACATTATAAAAAATATTAATTAAGATTCAACAAACTTCACAGAATAAATGGAGAAATACGTTTCAATTTACTTTAAATTTACCTGTAAACTTATTCCTTGTTCAATTGTTTGGTTCTGGAAGGTTTCTAATGGATGTTGATGTAATTTTTATCTTGGTATTTTAATGTTGATCAGATTAGCACTTGGCGCTGATTAAAAAAAAATGTCTTCTTAGGAAGTATTTTACATGCATCAGCTTGGTTAAACAGGGCTAAGTTACATAATTCAGTGTGACCATAGTCTTTAGGAAATGGGTATCTACGTTCTACGGAACTACGGAAAAAGGGAAGATTCTAAAGGCAGTGTTGGCGCATCAAGTAGGCCTTCCAAGAATGTAAAAAGGACTAATGCATGCTGATCATATGTTAAGTGATCAATTTTATTTACAGATTCCCGAAAACCTCCCCTACTAACAAATATAAGACGACAATACCTACTACTAAAAGCCAAAAAGATAACTTTTAAATAACGTATAAGAAAGCATACCATGTAGGACACTTAAAACAATAAATTTTAAATTACCGTTTAATTTTGTAAGAGGTCAATTTGTCTGTTAATTTATCATTGGGAGATTGACACTATCTAAGAAATAGTCAAATTTAGTTTGTAACAAAGACTTCATTCACTTACATACATTCATGGTACTCATTCGAAATCCATAATTGTGAATATCTTGACGATCATCGGCTTAATAATAAGTATTATAAAAAATAGTAATAAAGTAATAATACATTAAAGACTGAAAGAACAGGACCTTACTAATTGACCCCGAAAACTGTTTTATTTCCTATATATAAAGGGAATTTTTAATTAGATCAAATTCTGACGTCAAGTAATGTTTTACACAAACATAAAAACAAATATGAAATTGTAGCGATCAAAATGAAAAACAAAACAAAAAATAAACAATGCTATCAGAGAATACAAATCCAAACAATTCGGACACGTAAAGTTAAACAAAAGAGTACCAGATAATTAATTAACAGCAGCTCGAAATAATCCAGAATCAACTTTCATGACATGATGGAGGGTGGGGGTGGGAAATTAATGACGTGAGCCGGCAACGGGTGGAGGGGGTGAGGTGAGTCATTTGCACACGGCATTGATCATGATTATTGCACCATTAGTGGGGCCTTAAATCAGCCGAATGTTCCAATTACATGTTCAGATTTCCGAGAACCCTTAGTCCGTTGTATAAACTGCTGTTGTACGTCCAAACATATTTCACTACTAATGATTTCAATTTTAGTGATTTTGTAAATATGAAAATTCTTTACAGTTTTACTTTACAACAAAATAAACATGATTTAATGGTAAGAATAAAAAAACTATACACAATGTATTACAAATTAAAATAAAATAAACAAGATAGGACCAGGAAGCACGATATAAAAAGTCATACTCAATAATCGACGAGTGTGACAAGGAGACTCCTAGGGCGAAATATTGAATGACATGAAAATATTTATTTATTTTTATCTATCAATAATTAAGACCGCAAAGTAGAGAGAAGGGGAAAATAATTACGCATTACTGTGAATGGACAAGTGTCATCTTTTTTTTCAAACTAAGATAGACAATTATTAGAATGTACACTTTCACCAACCCTTACACTTTTACAAAAACTGTCAATTAAAAATGTATACAATCATTGATTTTATACACAAATAGATCTCCCATCCAATGTTAAATTTTGAGTCTCAAAATATCAGCTGTTTTTGTGGTCCATTGTGGAGCGCTAGTGTAGCTCCATGTAAATGTAATGCAGTTTAAACCAGCTGTGGTTGCGGGCCACACAAACTAACAAAATTACTGCCACACATATTCCTATTAGATGGTTTATCTATTGTAGGTTTATATAATCAATGATACAATATGAAAATAATATTTACAGCACACCGCTTTTTTTTAAACCAACGTTATTGTGATTAATTTAAATAAAAAATTTTAACTCTCGTTTTATAAATATATTGTATAATATATTGATAATGGCTTTACCTTTTTTAATATCCAATAACATTAATGTTTCAATCACAATGTGTTATGAGTCTCAATTTTAATTCGAAAACGAATCCCAACAGAGAATATACCTAATGATGTGGTAGGTCGTCACGAAACCGGTAGTAAATACATCAAAACAGAGGATATTAAAAAAGGTAAAGCCATTATCAATATATTATATATATATATATAGAATTATAATGTTATAATAAAAAACAATAACTTAGCACCCTTAAATAGTTTTTTATTAAATTATATATTAAATTAATATATAAATTTAATTTATATATTAAATTCTATATATATAAATTAATTATATATATAGAATTAATATCAAGAAGTAGCAATCATGAATTCTTTTATATTGTAGTTAAAAATATTCAAACGATTGTAATGTGTAATGTATAGGGCCTAATTTGACACAAATATCGATTGATTACTTATACATTAAAGATTGAATATGTATTGTTTCTAATTAAAATATTTTACATTAAATTCTGAGCGTTGGGATAGTGGACGCTGAGTAAAATCAGTGCACGGAACACCTTGTAGCCAAGAATGAAATTGATAACATAAGTAGGGGCGGATTACGACGGCATCGGTGATGGAGAAGAGAGGGGCTTCCCAGATCCAATCAGGGTAGGTAGATGGATACCCGACCCTAATACCTCTCTGGAGAAGCTCTCCCACTCAATTATTCCCCACCGACACAAACACTTGTACGGCTACATTCCATCAAGGATGTTGACACTCGTGTATGTTGTACAATGGATCACTAGCCCGTGGTGGGAAGAGAGTGGTGCTTCCCAGATCCAATCAGGGTAGTTAGATGGATACCCAACCCAAATACCTCTCTGAAGAAGCTCTCCCACCCAGTTATTCCCCACCGACACAAACACTTGTACGGCTACATTCCATCAAGGATGTTGACTCTCGTGTGTGTTGTACAATGGATCACTAGCCCGTGGTGGGAGAATAGAGGGGCTTCCCAGATCCAATCAGGGTAGGTAGATGGATACCCGACCCTAATACCTCTCTGAAGAAGCTCTCCCACCCAGTTATTCCCTACCGACACAAACACTTGTACGGCTACATTCCATCAAGGATGTTGACTCTCGTGTGTGTTGTACAATGGATCACTAGCCCGTGGTGGGAGAAGAAAGGCGTTTCCCAGATCCAATCAGGGTAGGTAGATGGATACCCGACCCTAATACCTCTCTGGAGAAGCTCTCCCACCCAGTTATTCCCTACCGACACAAACACTTGTACGGCTACATTCCATCAAGGATGTTGACTCTCGTGTGTGTTGTACAATGGATCACTAGCCCGTGGTGGGAGAAGAGAGGGGTTTCCCAGATCCAATCAGGGTAGGTAGATGGATACCCGACCCTAATACCTCTCTGGAGAAGCTCTCCCACTCAATTATTCCCCACCGCCACAAACACTTGTACGGCTACATTCCATCAAGGATGTTGACTCTCGTGTGTGTTGTACAATGGATCACTAGCCCGTGGTGGGAGAAGAAAGGCGTTTCCCAGATCCAATCAGGGTAGGTAGATGGATACCCGACCCTAATACCTCAATGGAGAAGCTCTCCCACTCAATTATTCCCCACCGCCACAAACACTTGTACGGCTACATTCCATCAAGGATGTTGACTCTCGTGTGTGTTGTACAATGGATCACTAGCCCGTGGTGGGAGAAGAGAGGGGTTTCCCAGATCCAATCAGGGTAGGTAGATGGATACCCGACCCTAATACCTCTCTGGAGAAGCTCTCCCACCCAGTTATTCCCTACCGACACAAACACTTGTACGGCTACATTCCATCAAGGATGTTGACTCTCGTGTGTGTTGTACAATGGATCACTAGCCCGTGGTGGGAGAAGAAAGGCGTTTCCCAGATCCAATCAGGGTAGGTAGATGGATACCCGACCCTAATACCTCTCTGGAGAAGCTCTCCCACTCAATTATTCCCCACCGCCACAAACACTTGTACGGCTACATTCCATCAAGGATGTTGACTCTCGTGTATGTTGTACAATGAAGAACCATCTATTTAGTGTTAAAATTTGACTTAAACTTTTTGGAGGGGGGGGGGTTAATATCTGGACCGGGTGCTAAAACCCAATAATAGAGGTAAGTTTCTTAAAATTTATTCAGGTTTAATAGTTAGCTCAATAATTACAAGGAGGGCCGACAATGGAAATATTTTGCTTTTTAATATAATATTTAATATAACACAATAATAATTAAATTAAGTAACAGTATTTTATCGTGATTTTTGAAAACTTAATGCTTATCTAAATAACGTAAGCTTATAAAAATACCATAAATCATACTGTTTTGACTGAGACCCTATTATTACGCGTATACTTCATGTTTGACAAGTTACGATAGTTCGTTTTCTTCAAATACGTTCCAGTAAATAATCATAATTGAACTAACAAAATTAAAACATAATATGTATTTTTAATAAGTCATCCACATACGTATCGTTAGTGTATGAGCTAATGAATATGTATAAGACAAAATCTATTGACAAAAAAACAAGTATTATCAGTCATTACACCGTCATAGTCAACCGATGTCTATGTACTGTATATCTGACTTTGGGATCGAAATGATCAACTCAATACCAGGCAATAAGTAATATTTTTAAACATAAGTAATATGAAATAATTTTGAAAAATAATAACAGTGTGGAATTATTCCTTACTCCACACGATTATTCTACAAAATTATTTTAGTTATAAAACAATGACAAATTTTAATACTGGAGGTCTGACCACGAGTGACATCATCACATTTCACCCGCTACCGGTAAGTGTAACGCTGTGCTGTAATACGGTTAGAGGGTGTTTTTCTTACATCAAAATGCTAATATTTTGAGTGAACGTTCTGTGTCACCATACCCTGGTTATCATTTAGAGAAGGTCTTCTGTTTACTCACCGGTAAACCGGATGTTGCATGAGAACCAAGTTGTGTTCATCCATCCACGGCTTTTTCTGGAAAAAAAATGTATTAGCACATCACTTGAAATTATAATATATGATTTTTTTTAAACATACCTAATTGACCTAATAATATAACATTATACTATTCTTTTTTTAAACACTACAAGAGTGAGGTATGACATTAAAAACATTAAAAATGTGTCTGTCAAAAGTTTAAGGACACTACCTCTATAGTACAATGTAAGTCCCTAAACATTTGCAAAATCTAATGAAGTTATTGTCATATAGCCCATGAAACCCCAAGTTTTTTGCACGAATTTGAATTTTGTATCTTTAATACAACTGATTCAACAGATTTTTTCTGTTTGTAAAATCGGGCTAAAAAAATATAAAATTTAGTAAACAAAGATATATAAAACGAGAACGGATAAAACTTGACAAAAGGTTTTATGTATATAAATAGGATATTACTTAAGGTATGTTTTGTTGGTCTTTGAAAAAAAAAAACTGATAAGATTGTCAAAAGCTTATTTTTTAATTTTTTGTTTTAAGTTTCCAATTTAGAACTTGTTAACAAGAAAGTAACCTAAAAACAGTGTAAAGTAACATTTGACATATGTTCATAGACAGGATAGACCCTATCACCTAATGTATACACAAAACTTAGTTCCCAAGTTATTGGGTTACATCACAGTACCAACTTTAGTATACTACTGAATCGGCTAATTATGTTAATATACCTTTTTCTTCTTCCTGAGCGTGACCCGCACTCCATCCACCGACACTTCCACCGTCACCTTCTTCTTCTTAATGCCTTTCGCCTTGAACTCGTACTGTAAGAATCACAACATCACAATCAGTCCAGGACTACTAAAAGCATCGTAATCAATACAAAATACTGTCATCGAGTCACTAGAAGTCCTCTGAACTTCATGCCTCTGTGGTATGGAAGGCGCTTGATTTCCACTGAAACAGCACAAGTCACGTGGTGTACACACCCATAACTCGTAATTACGACAGGTACACTACATGACTTGTGATGTTTCAACGGAAATCAGCGCCTTCAACATCGCAGAGGCATGAAGTTCAGAGGACTTATCGTGACTAGCCGACTATAATAACTGACATGTATAATTATTGTCAATAATAATAGGATGTATAAGAATCATGAGTACAAAAAATATGTAATGGAAAAACTTAGCGAAATACAATGCTGTATCTCACTTCCAATTGAGAAATTGTAAAGTTACAACGTAGATAAATTGCATTGCAATTATGTACACACTACAGTTTATCAACGATGTTTGTCGTGTCTCGTTGAAATTGCAACGTTGGACTAACGTTAAGCACCAGAAACGTCTTAGAAAACTTTACAAAACTCAATTTAAACCATTTAAATGAACAAAATTGTCTACATTAAAGATAAGACGACATAGTTTTTTTTTTAATTTATTGTATTATTATAACTCAATAGATAGTACGATAAATCGTATTTCAAAGCCCTAAGCGAGCTCTTGTGACATGCGATGTCACAAACCAAAGACAAACTGGGTTTTATAACCAACACTGCTTCATATAAACCTTTTGTATAGCTTAGATAAGAGTGGCTACAGGACAAAGACATTCTCAACTGCATTTTCTATTTTATTTAATTTATTTATTTATTTTTTGAGCGTTCATCAATATATTTCAGAAAATTGAGAATAGGAGATATATATTTTAGTACCTTAGGAATACCTACTCTCTAAAGACGAGAATAGTGAGGCAGAATATCATTATTTTTTCGATCTCAATAATACGTAATACGTTTACGAAAAAGGTCAATAACAAGGCATCGTAAACAAGACGAGTCACTTATGCCCGTATGTACGAGTGTTTGACTATTGAACCAGTTGCAGAATTATTTAAATATTGACTTAAAATGTAATGCGAACATTCTTTTAAATAAGTTTTGTTCGTAAAATAGACAACATTTTCTATTTGACAACGGCTTTTTTTAAGTTTTCAGATATTTGTTTGGAAGGTGAACTTGACCTATTTTAAAACCATCATTATGTGTTTATTAAACGAAGAAATCAGGCACGGGTGAATATATGTATACCAAATTAATGTTGAATGAGTTGTAACAGTAATAGTACCTACTTTAAATACATACGAAGGACATAATTTTAAAGCTGTGTGTTTAGAAAAATAAAAACATTTCCTTTTTTGGGGAAAAATCTATTCTTTAGTCAAAATATACTGAAAATCAGTCAAAGTACATACTGTAATTATCAGTCAAAGTACATACTGTAATTCTCAGTCAAAGTACATACTGTAATTATCAGTCAAATTACATACTCTAATTATCAGTCAAAGTACATACTGTAATTATCAGTCAAAGTACATACTGTAATTACCAGTCAAAGTACATACTGTAATTATCAGTCAAAGTACATACTGTAATTATCAGTCAAAGTACATACTGTAATTACCAGTCAAAGTACATACTGTAATTACCAGTCAAAGTACATACTGTAATTATCAGTCAAAGTACATACTGTAATTATCAGTCAAAGTACATACTGTAATTATCAGTCAAAGTACATACTGTAATTATCAGTCAAAGTACATACTGTAATTATCAGTCAAAGTACATACTGTAATTATCAGTCAAAGTACATACTGTAATTATCAGTCAAAGTACATACTGTAATTATCAGTCAAAGTACATACTGTAATTATCAGTCAAAGTACATACTCTAATTATCAGTCAAAGTACATACTGTAATTCAGAAAGTTCCTTAACACCTAATGCGATGTAATACGAAATCGTATTATAATGCGTTGAATTGTGTAATAACTTAAACCATTTCCAAAATTTTCCATTTTGAGGCACAAATACCGAAAACCCATTCAACTCCGTCTTCCAGCCGTACGTTGTCGGAGATGTCTGAAATAAAACATGTGAATGCTTCCTTCCAGATGGCAGTTTTTCTCACAGTTTTCATCCTCTGTATAAATCGTTCTTCGCGTCGTATCGTTCTTTGTCTGATATTTTACGGGCCTCCACTAACACAATATTGTTTATATCTTGCCTTTAAAATAAACGACAATCTAAAAAAAGTTTCACGCTATTGGATATTTCACAGTCATTTAAATATGATAATCTGTCAAACAAGTTAGCAAAATACAAAACCGCCTTTAACACGTTATAAAAACACAAAAGAACTTTTCTTTTTTCTTCTCTTTTACTGGCAATACTTTCCATCACAATAATATAAGATTAAAAGCACAATCAGACCAATTTTACCGATTTTTCTTCAATTGTGTTCTTATTTTATACAATGTAAATAAGATTACTTTATTTATATTCCTTTAAAATGTAAAATATCGAAATCATACATAGTATAATTATTAATAAAAAAAGATCTAGTTTCTCCTTGAACACTATCTAAACTTAACACTACCAAATCACAAAATATACTTGTACAGTTTTACACTCCAAAATCTATGTGGAACAAAATCTTTATTTATTTCGGAATATTATCAAATTATGATGCACAACTAGAATCACTTTAATTGTTCTGTACACTGTTTTACTCTACTAGGGCTTAAACCTACTTAATAACAACTGTCTGACAAAGTGATATACAGTATAACAAAAATTCAATTATAAGAATTCAAATTCAAGTTAATAGAAATAAATTATAATCAGTGCACTATTTGAATTTTAACAAGTTCGGTATTCGTTTACATTTATCTGTTCGAATGATAAAAAGTAATCCGTATCCTAAAATAAAAATACAATACTGTAACAACCACCAACATACAGTGAATTATAACGTTACAACACTAAATACAATACTCTAACAACCACCAACATACAGTGAATTAAAACGTTACAACACTAAATACAATACTCTAACAACACCAACATACAGTGAATTAAAACGTTACAACACTAAATACAATACTCTAACAACACCAACATATAGTGAATTAAAACGTTACAACACTAAATCAATACTCTAACTACCACCAACATACAGTGAATTAAAACGTTACAACACTAAATCAATACTCTAACAACCACCAACATACAGTGAATTAAAACGTTACAACACTAAATACAATACTCTAACAACCACCAACATACAGTGAATTAAAACGTTACAACACTAAATCAATACTCTAACAACCACCAACATACAGTGAATTAAAACGTTACAACACTAAATACAATACTCTAACAACCACCAACATACAGTGAATTAAAACGTTACAACACTAAATCAATACTCTAACAACCACCAACTTACAGTGAATTAAAACGTTACAACACTAAATCAATACTCTAACTACCACCAACATACAGTGAATTAAAACGTTACAACACTAAATCAATACTCTAACAACCACCAACATACAGTGAATTAAAACGTTACAACACTAAATCAATACTCTAACTACCACCAACATACAGTGAATTAAAACGTTACAACACTAAATCAATACTCTAACAACCACCAACATACAGTGAATTAAAACGTTACAACACTAAATCAATACTCTAACAACCACCAACATACAGTGAATTAAAACGTTACAACACTAAATCAATACTCTAACAACCACCAACATACAGTGAATTAAAACGTTACAACACTAAATCAATACTCTAACAACCACCAACATACAGTGAATTAAAACGTTACAACACTAAATCAATACTCTAACTACCACCAACATACAGTGAATTAAAACGTTACAACACTAAATCAATACTCTAACAACCACCAACATACAGTGAATTAAAACGTTACAACACTAAATCAATACTCTAACTACCACCAACATACAGTGAATTAAAACGTTACAACACTAAATACAATACTCTAACAACCACCAACATACAGTGAATTAAAACGTTACAACACTAAATCAATACTCTAACTACCACCAACATACAGTGAATTAAAACGTTACAACACTAAATCAATACTCTAACTACCACCAACATACAGTGAATTAAAACGTTACAACACTAAATCAATACTCTAACTACCACCAACATACAGTGAATTAAAACGTTACAACACTAAATACAATACTCTAACAACCACCAACATACAGTGAATTAAAACGTTACAACACTAAATCAATACTCTAACAACCACCAACATACAGTGAATTAAAACGTTACAACACTAAATCAATACTCTAACTACCACCAACATACAGTGAATTAAAACGTTACAACACTAAATCAATACTCTAACAACCACCAACATACAGTGAATTAAAACGTTACAACACTAAATCAATACTCTAACAACCACCAACATACAGTGAATTAAAACGTTACAACACTAAATCAATACTCTAACAACCACCAACATACAGTGAATTAAAACGTTACAACACTAAATCAATACTCTAACAACCACCAACATACAGTGAATTAAAACGTTACAACACTAAATCAATACTCTAACAACCACCAACATACAGTGAATTAAAACGTTACAACACTAAATCAATACTCTAACTACCACCAACATACAGTGAATTAAAACGTTACAACACTAAATCAATACTCTAACAACCACCAACATACAGTGAATTAAAACGTTACAACACTAAATCAATACTCTAACTACCACCAACATACAGTGAATTAAAACGTTACAACACTAAATCAATACTCTAACAACCACCAACATACAGTGAATTAAAACGTTACAACACTAAATCAATACTCTAACTACCACCAACATACAGTGAATTAAAACGTTACAACACTAAATACAATACTCTAACAACACCAAAATACAGTGAATTAAAACGTTACAACACTAAATACAATACTCTAACAACCACCAACATACAGTGAATTAAAACGTTACAACACTAAATACAATACTCTAACAACACCAAAATACAGTGAATTAAAACGTTACAACACTAAATCAATACTCTAACAACACCAACATACAGTGAATTAAAACGTTACAACACTAAATACAATACTCTAACAACACCAACATATAGTGAATTAAAACGTTACAACACTAAATCAATACTCTAACAACCACCAACATATAGTGAATTAAAACGTTACAACACTAAATCAATACTCTAACAACCACCAACATACAGTGAATTAAAACGTTACAACACTAAATCAATACTCTAACAACCACCAACATACAGTGAATTAAAACGTTACAACACTAAATACAATACTCTAACAACACCAACATACAGTGAATTAAAACGTTACAACACTAAATACAATACTCTAACAACCACCAACATACAGTGAATTAAAACGTTACAACACTAAATCAATACTCTAACAACCACCAACATACAGTGAATTAAAACGTTACAACACTAAATACAATACTCTAACAACCACCAACATACAGTGAATTAAAACGTTACAACACTAAATCAATACTCTAACAACACCAACATACAGTGAATTAAAACGTTACAACACTAAATCAATACTCTAACAACCACCAACATACAGTGAATTAAAACGTTACAACACTAAATCAATACTCTAACAACACCAACATACAGTGAATTAAAACGTTACAACACTAAATCAATACTCTAACAACACCAACATACAGTGAATTAAAACGTTACAACACTAAATCAATACTCTAACAACCACCAACATACAGTGAATTAAAACGTTACAACACTAAATCAATACTCTAACAACAACCAACATACAGTGAATTAAAACGTTACAACACTAAATCAATACTCTAACAACACCAACATACAGTGAATTAAAACGTTACAACACTAAATCAATACTCTAACAACCACCAACATACAGTGAATTAAAACGTTACAACACTAAATCAATACTCTAACAACCACCAACATACAGTGAATTAAAACGTTACAACACTAAATCAATACTCTAACAACCACCAACATACAGTGAATTAAAACGTTACAACACTAAATCAATACTCTAACAACACCAACATATAGTGAATTAAAACGTTACAACACTAAATCAATACTCTAACTACCACCAACATACAGTGAATTAAAACGTTACAACACTAAATACAATACTCTAACAACACCAACATATAGTGAATTAAAACGTTACAACACTAAATACAATACTCTAACAACCACCAACATACAGTGAATTAAAACGTTACAACACTAAATCAATACTCTAACAACACCAACATATAGTGAATTAAAACGTTACAACACTAAATCAATACTCTAACAACACCAACATATAGTGAATTAAAACGTTACAACACTAAATCAATACTCTAACTACCACCAACATACAGTGAATTAAAACGTTACAACACTAAATACAATACTCTAACAACCACCAACATACAGTGAATTAAAACGTTACAACACTAAATCAATACTCTAACAACACCAACATACAGTGAATTAAAACGTTACAACACTAAATCAATACTCTAACAACACCAACATATAGTGAATTAAAACGTTACAACACTAAATCAATACTCTAACAACCACCAACATACAGTGAATTAAAACGTTACAACACTAAATACAATACTCTAACAACCACCAACATACAGTGAATTAAAACGTTACAACACTAAATACAATACTCTAACAACCACCAACATACAGTGAATTAAAACGTTACAACACTAAATCAATACTCTAACAACCACCAACATACAGTGAATTAAAACGTTACAACACTAAATCAATACTCTAACAACCACCAACATACAGTGAATTAAAACGTTACAACACTAAATCAATACTCTAACAACAACCAACATACAGTGAATTAAAACGTTACAACACTAAATCAATACTCTAACAACCACCAACATACAGTGAATTAAAACGTTACAACACTAAATCAATACTCTAACAACACCAACATATAGTGAATTAAAACGTTACAACACTAAATCAATACTCTAACAACCACCAACATATAGTGAATTAAAACGTTACAACACTAAATCAATACTCTAACAACCACCAACATACAGTGAATTAAAACGTTACAACACTAAATCAATACTCTAACAACCACCAACATACAGTGAATTAAAACGTTACAACACTAAATCAATACTCTAACAACCACCAACATACAGTGAATTAAAACGTTACAACACTAAATCAATACTCTAACAACACCAACATACAGTGAATTAAAACGTTACAACACTAAATCAATACTCTAACAACCACCAACATACAGTGAATTAAAACGTTACAACACTAAATCAATACTCTAACAACCACCAACATACAGTGAATTAAAACGTTACAACACTAAATACAATACTCTAACAACCACCAACATACAGTGAATTAAAACGTTACAACACTAAATACAATACTCTAACAACCACCAACATACAGTGAATTAAAACGTTACAACACTAAATCAATACTCTAACAACCACCAACATACAGTGAATTAAAACGTTACAACACTAAATCAATACTCTAACAACCACCAACATACAGTGAATTAAAACGTTACAACACTAAATCAATACTCTAACAACACCAACATATAGTGAATTAAAACGTTACAACACTAAATCAATATTCAGGGCACACAGAAGATTCATATCACCGTATTTACAAAGGACAAAAACGTTTGCTGCCATGTTAAATTTGCTGACGCTAATGAGAATCAGCCGGGAGTCGTGTGTAATCAGCAGGGCCAATTGTTCCAATTACATCACAGAGAGATACAAGCGCAGCCGTGTTCTGCTGACGTTGTACAACGCAGCTTCGTTAAAACACCGAACTATAATTTATTATTGCCATGTAATTTGCCTTTCCAATGGTTTCGATATACCTGTTACTGTATAAAAACAAACAGTACACACCATTCTTTGTTACACATATTTTTAAAACGATCTAGAATTTTGTGAAGTAGGGCCTATAATTGTTTAACACGCACTGTTCATCAAAATGATTTACTATTATACTTATGATGATATTTTAATTTAAAAATCTACGATGGGACAATGAGTAAAGGCTTCTTGTATGGATTCAACTTCATTGTACGCTTAGGGATGGCAACGATATATGGGAAATATCGATAAATTATGTTTCGATATATCGATATAATAGTATCTATATTTTCTTTCGATAAAATCAGACATATCGATATTTTGGTCCGATATATGACATATCACTAAATATTGACATTATTCTCTCTCCTAAAAATTATCAAGATACGAAAATACATATTTAAATTGCCTCTTATTCGTACAAAAAATGCATTGAAATATTAAAGTAGCCTAACTGTACGTTATTTTTACGTGAGATTAATGCACTAACCTGTAGTTTATTATAGACCAGTGGGCGGAATTTTAGTGTTTATAAGAAGCTTAAAGGCAATTTTAAATGAGAAAAACCAAAAATAACGATCTATGTTATTACACAGATCTTTTATAAGTAAAATGAAATGAAAAACGACTTTATTTTTAAGGCGAGGTTAGGACTGGACAGTCCTCTCTACCACCTAACCTTATCACAAATAACAAAATTAATCATAAAAATAACACAAAACATTACTATTAATACAATATAAACCAATTGCAACATTTCCGTAATCAACAATAAAAAAACTCGACATATCGAACATAAAAATAACTTTAAAATCATAACTAACAAATGAATATCTACACAAAATAATACAAATCTTCAAAAACACAATCATCCATCACTTATACATACCACCCGCAAACCATGACCACCAAACGCACCTGTCCGCTCCGTCTACAGGTCCCGCAAAAATAGGTTCTTTAGCTCCACCCCGAAGCGAGGGCCCTCGCCTATACTTTTGATATTGTCAGGAAGCATATTCCATAATCGGCACCCGGATACAGTGAAAGATCTATTGTACAGAGCAGTGCGATGAATTGGGAATACCAATTCCCCAAGACAGGCCCCTGGGGAACACCACGCACCACATAGTAACATAGTAATTAAAGGTAAATGCAATAATTATATCAATATTATCAATATATTTCTTTCTATATCATCGTTAGATGGATATTTGGTTTGCAAAATATCGTTAGTACGATATATCGATATGTTGAAAATATTTGCCATCCCTATGTACGCTTAGACTGTTTAAATACAACTCACCAAGTCTCTGAAATTCGTCAGGTCTACCAATCTTTTCTTATGAATAAAAGCATTTTTGATAATTTATTTATTTTCATAAGCAATAAACAAATTAAAATCTCGAACATAACCGGCAAATTGTACTCAACCTATCGCTATAGTGAATTAACTTATGTTTGTAGTTCGAACGCGAGTTAAAAAAGATCGATTATAAGTTTTATTTCTTCAGGCCCAACAATCCACCATTTTAAGATTATCTACACAACATCCTCTGAGGTCATTTGTAAATTCAACATGTTCTTCATATTGTCAATGAAGGTGTAACGATAAATATTTTTAATGTTCTTGTCAAGAGTAACTTAGGAATCAAGGGTAGCGGGGGAACTACAAAACAAGAAATAATATTGTTGGATGATATTACATTAGAAGAACTTAATGAGACCGAAAGGGCTGTTAAAGTTTACGTTTCCCACCCAACAATGCACGTACGTGTAGGGGGGGGTAGTTATTACAAGCTAAACCCACTGTAAGGTGGGAGGGGGGTGTTCGACATCACAATAAGGCTTTTATAAGTGTATGAAAATGGGAAAACATGAAGGAGTTTTGTTTTAAGGCAGAAGGCCTTTCAGTTGGGGACTCGAACCTTACAACTAGCCCCACTGTGCTATCACGCCGGCAATATATAAAGTACATCGAGCGTTCGTACAACTACCCCCACTGTGCTATCACGCCGGCAATATATAAAGTACATCGAGCGTTCGTAATGTACGTAATTATAAATTTCCTAAATTAAATCTAAACACACGCACGCATACGCGCATGCACACACACACACCGCCCGTTACTTTTCAAAACTTTTCTTTTCAGACTTGGTGCGGTGATATCGAGAATAACGAATAGGATACTGTGAGAGGAACCAGTGAGGCGCACTGCGGGGGCAATATGCGGCGACAAACCAAGTGGTATGTGAGGCACATAAAAACCTCGTCATTGCAGAGGTTCAACTGAATGTTGCATTCGTACATCACTGCGGCAACCAAATATTAACACTGTAAATTGTTAGTGTAATATCAGTTTAAAAACAAAACACAATTCACAAGTTGTTATGTAGAGTAAATCCGTTGAATTAAAATAAATTGTATATTGCTACCTTATACGTACAAGAAAATTTATTGTTAACAAGTCACTGTATTAACAATAATAAAATGAATTATTTTACCTACTTGCTAAATGTTTCGTTCAAGTAATAAACGTGTTTTGTAACTAAACAATATTTATAAATGCAAGTTAACTTCTGTATAGTAAACATTATTTACGGATTTTTATTTACTTATTATATCATATTTAAAACAACAACATATGTAATAATCATAATAAAATTAGTACGAATACTAGAAAACTATTTTAACAATTACTAACAACAGTAAAACCACCAAGAAAATTAAATGTGACCTACATCCCACAAAATAAAACATAACTATTGACTAAATGCATGAACTATGTTTCAAATATAAATTCACTGATTTTGTAGTGTAAAAATATTTAAATTAATATAAAATTTAATTTTTTTAAACGTTTGAAACAGAAGTTATTTTGAACCACGACTTAAGCCTGCTAATGTTCGGACATCGTTAGGTTAAGTGTCATCAATTATTTCACTACAAAATAAATCTTACTATTATACTTGGATTGAAATCAAAATAAAATACATACTTTTGGCCTGATAAAACATTATATATGACATTATTCAACAATGTTAATTATTTGGTGAGAATTTTGATGTATTTCTAACTGTGAAAAACTAGTTTACCCAACAAAGTAGATACTGAATAAGTGAAATGACACTGTTAATAACCTACCCCTAAATCCGCCCCCTAAACACAAATGATTACCTAATCTTTCAATGTTCTAACTTGTATATACTGTAAAGTTTTATTAATATCACGGTCGATCATGTAAAATGATTTGCTTCCCACCCACTATACGTGTGTACAGTGTGCGTTGTAGTCAAGCTAGGTAAGAGTTTGTAAAATGGGTGGGACGATTATCTAAAACGGCTTGTGTTTTAACTATAGGTTAATATGCAGTTTCAGTCGTATACGTATGAAACATTATTTGAATATAAATTTACATTAGATTTATGTTATTACTAAACATACAAACCGAGCAGTTTCCTTGATTACTGCAGAACCTGGGTTGTGCAAAGGGATAGCAACGAAATATCGAAAAATCGGAAATATCGATATAATTTTCGATATAACGATATAATAGTATCGATATTTTCTTTCGATAATGTCGTCCATATCGATATTTTGGTCCGATATATTATACCACTAAATACTGAAGTTATTTTCTCTCCTCAAAATCATCACGATTCGAAAAAAAAAAACACGTTTAAATTGCCTCTTACGCGTACGAAACATGCATCGAAATAATAAAGTAACTTTATTTCGTTAGGTTAACGCACTATTGTAGACCAGAGGGTGGAACGGGTGGCGATACTATACGAATGTTATTACATTATTCTTTTATAATTAACACAATAATTAAAGGTATAATTAATTATTCTCATTTTGAATTTTGTTCTTTCAACCCCACAGACCACTACTTTATACGCGTGGATGAATGTATTTAATTTTGACATTCAGTAGGATATTCTTAATAGTAACAACAAAACATGAATGTATTTCTGGTAGTGACGTACGTGTTAGTCCATAATTGTATACAGATTAGACATTTCAATTCAATTCAATTTACAATGCGATATGTCAGTTATTCGATATTTTTCTTTAGATATTGTCATTAGATCGATATTTGGTTTGTGATATATCGATATGTTGAATATATTTGCCATCCCTAGTGTTTTAATTTACATTGCGATCATGTTCACTCGTTCTGCTATATCTTATGTGCCATAAAAGTTATCTAACGCTACATAACCAAGTTCTACCCTTTCTTTCCGTTTCGATAATGGAAGTATTAGAGCTCAAACATCACCCCCTCCCTTTATGAGGGTAGATGCATCACGTGCCGAGTGATTACTCTCCGAAAACACCTGTTCACTTCTGTGTAATCGCTATGAGTACTCTGGAAGAATTAAAGTGGTTCTATACACACAATGGAGGATCCAACACAATAAACTGATTTTGTTTTTAGTTTAATTTTTTGATGTCAGCTTGATATCATTAGACTCTTGCTTGCATTTTAACTATATGTGGCCCCTTTTAAAAGAGTAATTAAATGAATACTGGTATATTTCAAGACAAGCTCTATTATTTGTTTATTTTTAGTTCCGCTGTAATCATGTGTTAGATGAAAGTCAAAAGACTTCTTCGTGCAGAAGCGATAACGTTCGTACCTCATCATGTATTTTTTTACAATCACTTCCCTCAAATCTCTAAAAACTATTCACATCAAATCTCTTATGTATCTTTGACACAGTATTTCCTTTAATTCATACGCCTCTAACTATTTAAGGGATTTCTTGTTAAGGTGGTTCGGCCGACTTTAGGGACGACTGAATTCCGCTCACAGCACTAGCTGTACGTCTGACCACAAGCTATTCACACACACGCGCGCGACCCTTCCCTTTCCCCGTCTATATAATTGCAGGAAGTCGTTGAATCGCGATCCTGCGGGTGCGGGTGCTGTGTCTCGCTGTACGTGTGCGTAGCTATTGGATCGTAATATAACATGCGGGTAAAAGTACAGTCACAAGTTAAGTGTATAAAGTTAATCAATTATATAAATTGTGTGATATTAAAAAGCATAAGATGCCAAACATGACATTGTATTTCTCGTCTTAATAAAATACAAACAAACATATAACATTAATTATATAAAATCAAATTTGCTAATTTACAATAAAATTACGTAATTTAAAATAACTTATGAGCAAGACCAGTCCTACGAGTCTTTTTTTTTTTTTTTGAATAATCAGGAAAATAGTTTCTTAATTCTGCATGTACCAAGAAAGCCTAAACTTGCATCTTTGAGGTGATTTTTAATGAAAGAACTACTTGGGAAGCGTTTAATAGCTGATACAAAGTAATTGAAATCGTAAAAAATAAAAATTCTTTAACCAAATAGCCTTAATTCAAGGTATTTTACACATCTTATTTACATCTCTATGTCCTCATAACTCCGACAAGAAAGTTAAGTCTAACCGATAACTAGATGGTGTTAAAGTAGTCGTTAAATATACCACAAAACGAAGTCAAGTTTATGCAACAATATTAGAAAACCTTTACTCCAATACAGCAATAATGCCAAGAAAAGAAAATACAACTGACTATGAATTTGGCAAAATTGAAATGCACCGATTGTTGCCTTCTATGTTTGGTTTCTATTCTTCCTCTTGGACAAGGATGATAAATATCATAACAACGTAATATTTTAAACATGTTTTATATATAATATATATAAAACAAACATTTTGGTATTTCAATACATTTTTAAAAACAAAATATCCCATAAAACATAAGGTGAATAAGGATTTTATATTAACACTTATAGTCAGAGATTAAATTTACTATGTTCAAACAATTGTAGAGTATAGTTCAAAGATGAAAAATAAACATTTTCATTGCCTTTATTTATATCATTAAACATATAACTCTAAGGAAATAATTAAACACAAAATCAAATATAAAGGAATTAATTGTTAAGTTTTCAAACTAATTAAAGACGATGCTAAGACAATAAAAATGATAAAATTTCGTTTAAATGGAAAATTTTTGAAAATAAAGTTATGCCTACATTATCATCTTTAAAAATAAACGACAAATCTAACGTAAGTAATAAAATGGAATATACATGATGCAATATTAACCTAATAATCTGAGCGACAAAATGCCACACATTTTAAATATTAGTTAATCAATTTTTTTTCTTGAAGTAAAATATAAATAATTTCAATCAAGTATAAGGTATGTCTAAAATATATTTGAATATACTATTTTTATACAAAAATGTAACCATTGTATACAACAAATAACATTAATTTAAAAATGAATTGTTATTTTATTAAATGAAAAATTATGTTATTGAATATCAACAACTGAAAATAATAACAGAAAGTACTGGCATACTTTTCGCAAACATTTTCACTCTGGTAATTTGATCATCCAAGCTAAAACCGATGGTAACAAAGACTACTTTGACAACTCGTAATAAAACACTATCCAAATACAAACTAATATTATGTAATTATGTGTGGGAATAACGCAGAGGCTTTGACCGTAAGTGTGGCTCGCATGAATATTGCAAACCGTCGGGGAATTACCCCTACCCCAAATAGGGAAGCCACTAATGTACATTATACTGAGTCAACTCTTCCCACATATTTAGTCGCGTTATTAGTTCACGATGAAACATACACGGTGCACTTTTTTTTATAAATTGGGCATGATGACCCACATCACACAGATAATTTTATTAGAAAAAAGATATATATTATTTAAATACTAATCCAGGTTGTATTTAACTTGTATTACTACGCATTAACTTTTAATCAAAAATGTGTCGCTGAGAGATAACGGTCCAAAACTATATTTAGTTTGAACCTGATGTGATTAAAATACAATTAGTATTGAATTTTAACAAAAATTACTAATGCGAAAGGATATAATTTTGTTTCAATTAGCATAACAAGCTTTTTTCAACTTCTTTCATTCGATTTATTACGTAGGGTTAAAACAAACATATGTTTACATTGTTTGTTACTATAACTTTATTTTACTTATTATTATTTATTTAATTCCTGTATTCCCTTGGGGGACGTAGGGCTGCAACAAATGCCTTCCATCGCACCCGATCCTGTGCCAGCTGCTTTACTTCTTCCCAACTCTTGCCTTCCTCTCCAATCTCCCTCTCGACTGACCTCCTCCAAGTTATCTTCGGTCTTCCTCTCTTTCTACTTCCTTGGGGATTCCAATCTAGGGCTTGTCGGCTGATGTTGTTAATGGGTCTTCTTAGTGTATGGCCTATCCATCCAAACTTCCTCTTCTTAATGGTATCACCAATAGGATTTTCATTTGCTCTTCGCATCAATTCCTCGTTTGAAATACTATCTGGCCAGTATATGTTAAAGATTCTTCGGAGACACTTATTTATGAAGACTTGCAGTTTACTTGTTACATTTTTAGTGACTTTCCATGTCTGGCAGCCATATAGAAGGATCGACTTTACATTGGTTTCAAAAATCCTTAATTTTGTCTTTCTTCTTATTTGACTTGATCGCCAAACTGGTGTAAGTTGGGCAAATGCTCCTTTGGCCTTCCTAATCCTACTGGTTACATCTTCATCAGTTCCACCCGTCTTAGAAACAATGCTTCCCAGGTATTGGAATTGTTCCACTTGCTCAATAAGTTTGTTATTCACCACCAGCGGCTGATTATTTCTATTATTTATCCTCATTTCTTTTGTTTTTTCAAAATTTATTTTTAGGCCAACTTTTTCTCCTTTGTTATGAAGGTCTTCAAGCTTTCCTTTCATGTCATTCAGTGTTTGAGACATTATGCATAGATCGTCCGCAAAATCTATGTCCTCCAGTCTATCCATCAGTCCCCACTGTATACCCCTGGGCCTACTTACAACTTGTTTCATTATGCTATCTAAAACCATAAGAAATAGTATTGGTGAAAGCAAACAGCCTTGCCTTACTCCAGTTCCAATTTCAAATGGACAGGATAATTTACCCTCGTGTACTACCTGGCATCTGTAATTTCTATATATTTCTTTTATGAGGTTAATGATTTTTTTAGGCACACCCGCTTCAGATAACGCTTTCCAAATGGATTCTCTACTGATGGAGTCAAAAGCCTTTTCAAAATCCACAAAGGACAGATACACTGGTGACTGAAACTCAGAGCATTGTTCAACTATAATCCTAAGGGTGATGATCATGTCTATACATGAGTGGTCTTTCCTAAAGCCCGCTTGTTCTCTCCGCAGTTTTGTATCTATTATACCTTTGATTCTGTTTAAAATTATCCTGGTGAGAATTTTACTAGCCACGGAGAGCAGTGTAATACCCCTCCAGTTTGTGCACAGTGAAATGTCCCCTTTCTTTGGAATTTTTATCAGCAACCCTTTCTTCCAATCATCTGGAATTAATTCTTTTTCCCATATATCTTTTAATAGGTCATAGAAAATTTCTGCTGTAAGGTTTGGGTTTGCTTTTAGCATTTCTGGAGATATGTCATCCACTCCGGGCGCTTTCCCATTCTTGATTTCCTTGAGTGCCGTTACAATTTCTGCCTTCGATGGTACAACTGTGCTTATTCTGTGGTCTTCTATGTGTACTTCGTTTTCTATCTGTCTCTGATTTATATTTTCTACTTCCACCTCATCCATCACTACTTTTCTATTTAGCAGCTCTTCAAAGAATTCTTTCCACCTTTCCCTTTGCTTTTCTTCATTTACTATTACCTTACCACTTGTGTCTTTAATAGGTTTTTTTGCAATAAATTTCTTGTTGGCCAGAGTCTTAGTAATTTTGTACAATTCTTTACTATTTCCTTGCATTGCAGCTTCTTGAGCTTCCTTTGCCAAATTGTCAGCCCAGATTCTCTTGTCCCTCCTAAAACTCCTTCGCACTTCTCTATGTTTTGCATTGTATGCATGTGTAGTAGCTATAATTTCTTCGTATTCTTTTGCTTGGTTCTTCTTCTCTTTTAACTTCTTCCTTTCTTCAATCTTTTTCAGGGTCTCTTCTGTGATCCATGGTTTTCTCTTTCTCTTCTTGTATCCTATGACTTCTTTGGCAGTATCTACAAAGGTCTTCTTTATTTCTTCCCATTTATTTTCAATACCTTCTGTCTCCCTGTCTAATGCAGCAAATCTATTCTGTAGCTCCAGACTAAACCTTTGGGCTGTCTCTTTCTTTCTAAGTTTGTTTGAATCAAACATTGTCTGTCTCTTCTCTAGTTGTACCCTTGTTGAAGCTATTTTTAATCTTATATCTGCTGTTACAAGGTGATGATCGCTGCCACAGTCAGCTCCTCTTCTAGACCGCACATCCAAGAGAGATGTCCTCCATTTCTTACTAATTGCTACATGGTCGATTTGGTTGGCTGTAATTCCATTTGGCGAGGTCCAAGTTAATTTATGGCATTTTTTATGGGGAAACAAAGTTCCTCCAACCACTAGCTCCCTGTCTCCACAAAACTCAACAAGCCTACTTCCATTATTATTCATCGTTCCTAGACCATGTCTACCCATAATCCTTTCAATGCCACTATTATCCTCTCCCACTTTGGCATTCATGTCCCCCATTAGAAGGATAATATCCTGTCTCTTGATTTTCTTTACCAGTGCCTCTAGTTTTTCATAAAATTTATCCTTCTCATCAACTGTTGCCTCTTCAGTTGGGGCATAGCACTGTATAATTGTCACATATCTCACCTTGGTCTTAAATCTAGCCAAGATGATTCTCTCAGAGATTGGTTTCCAATCAGTAAGCGCAAGTTTTGCCTTTGGAGTCATTAATATTGCCACTCCTGCTTGTCTTGGCGCATTTTCATTCTCATTTCCCGAGAATATCAATACATTTCCCTTCTGGGTATTGATCTCTCCAAAACCATTCCACCGAGTTTCACTGAGGCCCATTATCTCAATTCTGTAGTTTTTTAGTTCGTTTTTTATTACACTCAGTGTGCCCCTATCTGTCATTGTTCTAACATTCCAAATTCCAATACGTGTCCTTATTTTCATGCCAAAAGTCTGTGCCAGTTGATCCGTCCGGTTTTCTTCATTTGTTGCAGTTTCAGTAATAAATTGAATTTAAGAAGAAGCGGGTTATTAGCCCACCTCTTCCGATCCTGATGGTGGGGTTGCCATCAACGGCATCAGGCTGCCGGATCTTTCTGTCGGGGTTTGCTCCCTTAGCCTTTGGGTTTGCCACCCTCCACAAGGCAGTGGGGTCTTGGCTCGTCTGTCTCCATTACCGTTGAAGTATATTTTACTTAGTTGCAGGTAAATAACACTTAAAAGTAATAAAGTTGATTTTATTATAATATAACCAAGGGCAACTGACCCAGGTTCCTCGGAAAGTTGAACTGCATTATGAATCAATAGTAGCAGATGGACACATAGAACCCAAAATAAAAAGATAGCTAAAATTTTGTTAAAAATTAAGGCTTCATTGATAAAAAAGTACTACTTAGTTTATTTATTTTATTTGTTTATAAGTTAGATGACAACTATAAGTATTTTTTATGTACACTTCTAGTACACAAAATAAAAAGAGAATGTCTATTTCTTTGTCTGCGGTGGCAAGCCATCGCCTTAACCCCTTAAGGGTCACTTAGTTTACGTAAAAGGATAGTTTCAAAAACATAAATGTCGTATACTTTAAATGGCCAAATCTATAAGATGTTCTTTTCAAGGCACTTTTTCGTGGTTTTGGGGATTACTAATTTTAAATATTGTTCTAATAGCATATTTCTGTATTTTCAATACTTAAATTAATTTACATTTGTTTGAGGTCCCAAGATAGACGTTCCATGGTGTATATGAAATTGAATGTATCCATAATAAACAATTTTTAGTATTTTTATTAGTAGTTTTAGTCTTGCTAACCTTATTGTAGCCGGCTTGAGTCACATTACTGTAGATTGCTCGATTCAAATTATTGTAGATTGCTTGAGTTACATTATTGTAGCCTGCTTGAGTCACATTACTGTAGATTGCTTGAGTCACATTATTGTATATTGCAGGAGACACATTACTGTTGATTGCTTGAGTCACATTCTTGTAGATTGCTCGAATTACATTACTGTATATTGCTTGAGTCACATTACTGTAGATTGCTTGAGTCACATTATTGTATATTGCAGGAGACACATTACTGTTGATTGCTTGAGTCACATTATTGTAGATTGCTCGAATTACATTACTGTATATTGCTTGAGTCACATTACTGTAGATTGCTTGAGTTACATTACTGTAGATTGCTTGAGTTACATTACTGTAGATTGCTCGAGTTACATTATTGTAGATTGCTCGAGTCAAATCATTGAAGATTGCTCGTCACATCATTGTAGATTGCTCGAGTCACATTATTGTAGATTGCATATGTCACATTATTGTAGATTGTTTGAGTCACATTATTGTAGATTGCTCGCATCACATTATTGTAGATTGTCTGAGTCAGACTATTGTAGATTGCTCGCATCACATTATTGTAGATTGTCCATGTCACATTAATGTAGATTGTTGAGTCACATTATTGTAGATTGCTCGCATCACATTATTGTAGACTGTCTATGTCACATTATTGTAGATTGTCTGAGTCACGCTATTGTAGATTGTCTATGCCACATTATTGTAGATTGTCTGAGTCACATTATTGTAGATTGTCTATGTCACGTTATTGTAGATTGTCTGAGTCACACTATTGTAGATTGTCTATGTCACATTATTGTAGATTGTCTGAGTCACACTATTGTAGATTGTCTATGTCACATTATTGTAGATTGTCTGAGTCACACTATTGTAAATTGTCTATGTCAAATTATTGTAGATTGTCTGAGTCACACTATTGTAGATTGTCTATGACACATTATTGTAGATTGTTTGAGTCACACTATTGTAGATCGTCTATGTCACATTATTGTAGATTGTCTGAGTCACACTATTGTAGATTGTCTATGTCACATTATTGTAGATTGTCTGTCACACTATTGTAGATTGTCTATGTCACATTATTGTAGATTGTCTGAGTCACATTATTGTAGATTGTATATGTCACATTATTGTAGATTGCCTGAGTCACACTCTTGTAGATTGCTTACATCATATAATTGAAGAATCCTTTTGTCACACTACTGAATT
>JAQJVL010003861.1:0-53736 GCA_035578905.1 Stictocephala bisonia
TAGAGCCATGCTGAACACAACAAACATAACCAAACTGCTGAATCAACAATCTAATTGACAGCTAGTTGCTGTGCAACAGTAAAAGTATCTGCAAGTGATATCAACTAGAAAACATAAATACAAAACAATACTTAATGTTTTCAAAACTATGTTACCATATAAAAACCAGAATTCAGGAATTTACACAATGTGTTGATGCACTTGATTTTTCAAAACATTTAAACATATGTTACAATAACTGGAATAAGACAAATTATATATAATTTTAACCTTAATTAAACAGAGATAATAACATAAAATTAAAATCGATTATTTTTTTTATTTTTGAGTTACACAACCCCATTGAAACAGTTAACGAAAATTATCGGACCTTTTACGTTAATTCACTGCCACTAATGTGATTTGGTTATGTTAGGTTTGTTTTTAAGTTGTGTTAAGTTTAGTTAGTTATTTTATGTTAGGTTTGCTTTGATTATGTTAGGTTGACCTAAGTTATGGTTGTTGTAGTGAATTAACGGAAAAGATCCAAATGGTTAAGTGATTTGATTACAATTTTCACTATGTTCAATAAAACAACCATGACATAACACTATGATAACGAGATGGTGTTAATAATATCACGTTGTTATTTATTATTTCAATCCCATCAGTTTGGAAGAGCACTTTGGACGTATCTTGTTATTGCGTTTAAGACAAACTTTGACAATTAAGAGTTGACGTTACCTTTGTAAGGGGACTCAATGTTTTACGTGACGTCCTGGTGAGTGTGAGACTGGCCTTTAGGAACTTGTGTGTAATTTAATTGGGGACAACATTTGACAATTAAGACTTGACGTTACCTTTGTTAAAGAATTAAATTTTACGTGATGTCCTAGCAAAAGTAAAACTTACTTTTAGGAAGTTGCGTGTTATTAAATGGGGCACAACATTTGACAATTAAGAATTGACGTTACCTTTGTTGAGGAATTCAATGTTTTACGTTACGTCTTAGTGAGATGAAGACTGGCCTTTAGAAAGATATTGATTGGGCACAAACCTCGACGATTAAGACTTGACGTTTCCTTATGTGACTCTTCGTTTTATATGACTTCCTAGTGAGAGTAAGATTGACCTTTAAATAGTTGCGTGTAACTAGATTGGGAATTTACTTTGACAATGAAAACTTGACTTTACCTTTAGTGGGTGACGTATGTTTTACGTGACATCCTAGTGAGATTAAGACTGGCCTTTAGATAGTTGCGTGTAGTTGGATTGGGTACATATCTGACAATTAATACTTGATGATTACTTTGTTAGGCGTCTCGATGTTTTACGTGAGATCCTAGTGAGAGTAAGACTGACCTTTAGATAGTTGCGTGTAGTTGGATTGGCCACAACTCTGACAATTAATACTTGATGATTACTTTGTTAGGCGTCTCGATGTTTTATGTGAGATCCTAGTGAGAGTAAGACTGACCTTTAGATAGTTGCGTGTAGCTGGATTGGGTACAATCTCAGGCAATTAATACTTGATAATTACTTTGTTAGGCGTCTCGATGTTTTACGTGAGATCCTAGTGAGAGTAAGACTGACCTTTAGATAGTTGCGTGTAGTTGGATTGGCCACAATATCTGACAATTAATACTTGATGATTACTTTGTTAGGCGTCTCGATGTTTTACATGAGATCCTCATGAGAGTAAGACTGACCTTTAGAAAGTTGCGTGTAGTTGGATTGGCCACAATCTCTGACAATTAATACTTGATGATTACTTTGTTAGGCGTCTCGATGTTTTACATGAGATCCTAGTGAGAGTAAGACTGACCCTTAGATAGTTGCAAGTAGTTGGATTGGCCACGATCTCAGGCAATTAATAATTGATGTTTACTATTTTAGGCGTCTCGATGTTTTACGTGAGATGCTAGTGAGAGTTAGACTGACCCTTAGATACTTGCGTGTAGTTGGATTGGGTACAATCTCAGGCAATTAATACTTGATGATTACTTTGTTAGGCGTGCCGATGTTTTACGTGAGATCCTAGTGAGAGTAAGACTGAATTTTAAATTCTTACATTCTTACAAATGTGACGCTGGCACAACGTTGTTGGTATTTAAAAGGGGACCCAGTCGGTGAAAAATGAAAAAAAATTATTTTTTTTTTAAATATTAGTTTCTGATAGGCCATTTTGTTCTGAACAATTTGATATAAAATACACAAAACTTTGGCTACTAACTACTGGTTTAAAAAATATATTTGTATATGATTGCACGCATGGATTTGGTACTTTATCCCAGCCGTCCTTAGCACTCTAGATCATATTTGGTGTAGGTCTAGTTATAGTATACATTTCATATTTTTTGGTTATAATGTTTTGTCTGGTTGGCTAACCTGTTTACTTACTATTCAGTGTTCGTCTGTTCCGTTTGTTTACATTTCTCATTCTTTCTTGTTCAAAGTTTATTGTTTTGAAAGTTTTCTAAACTTGTGTTGTGGTTCCGATAAATTATTATTTCTAGTGCAGTGTTTATTAGTTTTATATTGCATTTACAATGCCTAGAAGACCTAGAAAACCTGCAAAAGTGTTCAAGAAACGAAAAAATGTAGGAAAGCCTTTACCTAGAGTTGGTAATGAGACTAATGACCAAGTTTCTGACTCCAGCCCTAGTCCTAGGTCTACTCCCATGAGGAAACCTAGATCATTCGAAGGTGTAGACAGTGCTTCCAAAAGGAAACTTGGGAATTTAGATTTGAAATATGATGCATACAATAAGGAAGAAAATGTAAATATTATTGTAAATTTGGAGCTGGGATGTTTTAGTTAAAAAGGTAATGAGAAAATAAAGATTTTACTTACAGGCTTGTGTTTTTTGCGATTTTCCGAAAAACTAGTTTTTGTAACTTGGTGCAAACTTTTCTCCAAAACTACTGGAGATAACTTCATGAAATTTTTACTACATATCATGTACATATTGTCACACATTTTAACAGAGGTATTTATTTGTTTAACAGTTTATGATCAAATTAAAAAATATTTATTTACAAAAAACACAGAAAAAATAATATACCTATAAAAAAGTTGAAAACTTTGCTAAAACTAAATATAAATGTAAATCCCTGTGTTAAAGTGTGGGGTAATAAGTGTAGAACATGTGGTGAAAATTGCATTACTGTAGCTATGGTACTTTCTGAGAAAAGTTTGCACCAAATTCTAGAATTTAACATGCGTAGCATAGGACCTTCCGGGTCCCCTTTTTTAAGGTGAATGTGAATGGTTTTTTATGAGTGTAGGATGAGTGTGGATGAGTGTAGTCTGGTTACTATCTGAGTGCAACTGTTCCTCAGAAAGGGTAATTTATTAATAGCCCAACAGCCAGGGCAACTAAGGGAACTACAGCTTTACGTGGAATCTGAACCACGTAGTGCTGGTCTAATTTTCAGCTAATTGACAAGCCTGATACTCAGTTATCTCCCCCACACAACATCCGCATAATGATTACCACCCAACATGGACACCCCAGACTTCTCTAGTAGTGTCCACGCCGATAGAAACCATCAAGCGGACGCCATGTCGGTATTAAGAGGACCGAGTATCCAACCTATCGCCTACAATCTCCCAAACACTTGTAACCACACTCCCAAAAGATAGTTGCGTGTAGTTGGATTGGCCACAATCTCTGACAATTAATACTTGATGATTACTTTGTTTGGTGTCTCGATGTTTTCCATTACGTCCTTGTGAGTGTAACACCGCCCTTTAAGAAGAATGTGTAACTGGATTGGGGATATACATGATTTTGTACCTGAATTTAATTAATTGATTTTACTCGATTATTTTATAACCACATTTGACTCTGTTTATAAAAAATAAATTATGGAGTTATTATCAGCGTAAGATGGAGTTATTATCAGACAAGTACCTTTGTTCAGCTTCTTAAGCATTATGTCCTCATATAGAAATAGATTCAATGTATTCGGATGATAATAATGTTCAAGAAATGATTTGTGAATCATTATCATTACAATAATGAGTAATGATTTGTCAATATTTCAAACTAATTGACACCAGACTATTGTATCGTGACCTATTCTAATGGCAGATTAAATGTTCCAGTCATCAACATCATTGGTCTTCATGACACATTTCTTTTTCTCCAGTCCTCTCTGTTTTGTGCTTCCTTTTTTATTTCCCAATATTTTTTCCCTATCTTCAGGTCATCCATCATTTGAATCTTTTCCTTCCCCTCCTCCTCTTCCCCTCTACTGTCCCTTCTATTTCAGTCTTCAATAAACATTCCTTTCTCATTATATTTCCAAACTAATTCTTTTTCCTTTTCTTTATCTCCTTAATTATATGTCTTTCTTCTACAACCTTCTCCATACTTCTTTATTTGTCACCCTGTCCACCACTTAATCCCATCTTCTCCATAACCATATTTCCATTGCTTCCAGTCTTTTTACATCCTCCTTTCTTAGTGTCCACGTTTCTGCACTAACTATCCTCTTTCTTAATTCTTTCTCTAATGGGCCACACAATAGCCCTCTCTTTATTCCGAATCCTAATTTTGCCAGTGCTATTCTTGTTTTTATTTCAGTATTTAATCTCATATCTTCTATAAACCAACTTTCCAGGTACAGTATTTGAATTTTTCAACATTTTCTATAACTTCAGTTGTGTTATATCTTCCCTTATACCCAGAGTCATACACTTTGTTTTTTTCACGTTCAATCTCATACCATATTTTTCACATGATTTAACTCCCTCATCATTTTAATTACCTATTCAAGAAGTTAAAAAATAGTAACTTTAAAATGAACCGGACTCAGCAATAACAACATACCAGCGATAAACATGGGGCAAACATTATAAAACACGTGGGTGAATTTGTAGTTTGGGCTGTTTGGAGTTAGGAACAAACTTTTACAATCAAGACGTTGTCTGGAGGTTGTTTGATATGTGTTGCCGATAGCTGGCAATATGTGTTGCCGAAAGTCATAGCTGGCAAAATGTGTTGCCAATATATTACGTGATATAAAAGCAAATACAATAAAGACAAAAAATTAATAATAATAATAAATATTATTTTATTTCTCTAGGCACAATGTAGCCATGATGGATTGTATTTCAAAAGTTCATTAAATCATTTAGAATGAATAAAAGAAATATGAATGAATAATGTAACTAAAATAATGCACTGTCTTTCATTGACATATAAAATATGTAAATAGTATAATTTTCACTTCAAAATATACAACCTAATCATAAATAATAGTAAGGAGAAGCTACAAAAAATATGTAACCCACTTGCCCAATCAAATAAAAACAAAAACCAGTCATTTCCCCATGAGGAACCACAATGGTTAATTTTTATGTACATTAGGTCATTCATAATTCCACTCAGTAATCACAAGGCTAATAATTTACAGAAAAAATTGTTTAAACATATTCTTCTTTTTTTTATTCTTTTATTATTTATCTTATTTTTTTTATTATTATTAGTCTATTCTTTTAGACGAAGTTTTATTCCACCTGCAACAGTTTCACAGTATGAAATGTATTCTAACCGTCAGCACCCACATTGTTTTTGCGTGAAATCATTTGAAGTCAACTGGGAAACTGATCTAAGAGATGATTTTTGTTGAATTTGTGTTGCCAAGAATATTGCGGGAGTTTATTTCTTAAAGTATACTAGCAAATTTGGGTGTAAAATAGCCACTAAAAGTACATTTTTTAGTTAACTTGATATTAATGTTTAGTATCTCAAAATAAAAAAAAGAAAAATGAAGTGTTAGGTTTAGCCATATTTATAATTATTGCATTTCGTAATAAGTTACAGCATATTAGTAATGCAGTTGGCTGGATCCATAAGTAAACAATAAAGGCTGGTTTATACATTGGGAAATTAACCACGCGTGTTCAATAAAAGTTATATATCTTTACAAATTGGAATGAATGTTTATACAACACTACCATAGATTTTAACTATTTTATCTGTAAATATTAGGTTGAATAGAGACTGCTATAGTTCTAAAGTACAAAAAATTTATATATTAATTAATATAATATAAAGTATATAACATAATTAAAATATAAATTAATAACACTTTCTTTCAGAAAATTATTAAAATATTTCTTTATAGGAATTTAACTCAATTCAATCACAACGTGAATAGGTACTCTAGGACCGACGGATCCCTGATTTTGAACTGAATATTTATAAAAATCATAATATAAATATACAAAATGTATTAGTAGAAAAGTTGTAATTCCTAGGGCTGCTATTTATAATAAAGTTATAATATAAATTATCAACTGAACACCCTTAAAAATATTCAATACAAATCTTTTTAAAGGTTCCTCAGATGTTAATTTATATTTTAACTTTAGAAAATGTATTATATTTCTAATGAATTTTTATTTAAAAAATATTAAGACATATTGTTTGATAAAATATATTTTTTCAAAATAAAAAAATAAAAGTTCGGTAAGATCTCGATTACAAGCTGATTCCATTTCTGTAAATCTTAGCTTAAATCATTTAAGCAAAATGCTATGAATAACATTTAACATATCGCTGATGTTACATTTTATTTATTAAAAAGTACGAATATATGTGATACTGCGATGTGTCCTGGTATTGGCAGTTACTATACATAGTTTAGTGATTATTTGTGAGTACGTCTGGTCTGAGGATGGCAAGCATAGTACCAAAATCAATTTAAATAATATCATTTCTCTACATATTGTACTTATATTTTAATACATTTGGGTTGTGTAACGTTCATTTTGATTGTATTACCATGCATTGCAACTAAAGTCGATATAATTAATTTGATAAAACATTTATGATAACAATTGTGAGTACTAGGTTACTAAATTTGTTATAGACCAAGAAACTTGAAAGCAGCACGAACAAGAAACTTCGTTTCACACATGACCGGTCACGCATCACAAGACACAGGCGCCAATTTATTCCACTCACAGGCTTCGCTAACCTTTTTACGACATCTTGTCAAAAGTCAGGCTTGAAAAACTTAATTAATTTTATAAGACATTTACTCTCCTTCCTAGACTTTCATAATAGTATTAATTACATTCAATAACTATAAATTGTGTTTGAATAGGTAGGATCTGACACAAATGAAGATAAAAAGATTTGAAGTACAACTACAGTAATTTAATACTACTCACATAGACCACAATATTACGCACATTTATCATAAATAGATTTAAGGAATAATTTATAGGGGGATTGAAGGAAAATGAAAAAAATTACTTTGCGTAAGCGTGTTTTTTTACCTAAAACTATAAGGAAGATTAATTAAGTCTTCCATATTCCCATGATTTATTCATTCAACATATCGATGCGTCAAAACCAATATTTGGAAGTTTTATATAGTAAGTACCCCTTTGTTAAGACCACCCTGGATAATTAAACACTCTGACCTAACTATATTATTATTTGAAGGCATATAATTAGGTCAAATAAGTATATATAAATATAAATATATATGTATATACTTATATGTTTATAAGTATATATTAAAATTATATTTGACTATAAAAACTGTTATCTTTACTTAAATTAACATAGTTAAATTATTATTCGACTCTAATTTCAATAAAAACTCATAAAACCCTCAAATTACTTATGTTAGATTAACACATTTGCCTCTCTGTTTATAATATACCACCAGATTTTAGAAAATACTATGTTTATGGGTTCCACTGCCCTAAAAACCAGAATTCATTGTCACACTGATCAAGTGTCCCGGCGAGGCCGTAAGCCGAGTATACTCAAGAGGCCGCAGGCCAAGATCCACAAATGGAGCAGTACAGAGTGCCCTGACGAGGCCACAGGCCGAGTAACACAAAGGGGCTAAAGACAGAGTACCCAGGTGAGGTCGCATACAAAACTTCCCCCACGAGTGTAGCGAGTGATGGCGTTGGCACGTGAAACATGCAGGGGTGTTCCCTTGTTCTTTAAATAACGTATGAAAGACTCCTCTCTGAAGTTTTACACTATTTACATAGTGTAATGCTCAGCGCCTTCGTTTACGGGGAATCTTACACACTCAAATTATATAATGTGTATATCACGATAGGGTCAATGCTTTTGTCAACAAGCAGTCAGGTCCACACGAAAAGAACTCCAAAAAGGAATGTAGAGAATAAGCTCCTCTACAGATTCAGTTTGGCAATAAATATTGACCAAAATGCCATTTGCACTTCTCGAGCGAGTGTGCAACAGTCAACGCCATGAAAACGCGTGACTTACGTGCCAACGTCTATGTTCTGAAACGTGCTGCTTAAAACTGTTGCATATCTAGACGATATCAAGAACTCTTTTAAAAAATAACATAAACGAAGAAAGTTGGAGATTCATAACGTCTAATCCTCATAGTAAGACTGTACAAAAGTAATTTTTAAAGGTGAACAATTAATATAACTTCGCCTTCAAAAACAAAACTGAAATATATTCATTCAAAATCCATAATCGAAAAGCTAAGAAGAAGAAAAATATAAAACGTACGGAATAAATTGTGATAGTAGTAAAAAATTATTCATTGGACAATCAGAAAGAAAATTAAAAACCATTTTACAAGAACAATCACGAAATTTCAAGTATAACAGACCCAAAAATCAACAATAGCTAAACATGCTATTGAAGGCCATCAACTTTTTTCTAAAATAATTTCATAAAATAAGCTAAAGCAATAATTATTTGGATGTATATAACACCATTGAAATTAAGAAAAATGGAAAAACCTTGTAAACAATTAATTGAACTGGATCGTTTAAACATTCTCATTTTTTAAATTTATTTCAAAACTTTATACATTCATTTGATTTAAATTGCTTATATGAGTAAAATGGCTACCCCCATTGAAACTGATGGGATTATATACACTAAACAGCTTCCCCTCATGTACTTATGATTTGAAATTAAAAAGGATTGGAATTAAAAAATGAATCTCTCATATTGAGTATTTTTACCATAGCATCTTCTTAGGGAAATATCACTTATTATACACATAAAAACTTTGTATTTATCATTAAATAAATATATCTAAACCCAATGCAAAATTTCAAATGAATGAGGTGTTGGTCCAAACAGATCAAACAAACTGTTAGCGGCCCTCCCGAGGTTTGAACCCGTGAAGCACTGCATATGAAGCGGAAGCTAGCATTCCTAATCACTATCACAAATGGATTATTCTAATGAAACCCATTTTGATTGGTTTTGGAATGGTAATGTGGAAATCATTCACTTGTGTAATTGGTTGTTATTAATTGGATTTTGGTGGTATCAATGCAGATGTTAATTTAGATTAGTCGGTAATGAACAATCTTGTTATCAGGTTAATTCGCTTTACTCTTAATTTTTTATACAGTTTTCTGGTTGAAAACAAAAAGAAAACTGTATAAAAATAATAATAATATTTATTTTCCATCACTACCAAAACATACAATGGTACAAAAATAAACTAGGAAATTAAGCTAATCACTTTCACAGTTGTGTGATTAGCACGAACATTATATTAATTACAATTATAAAACAAGCGAGTCAGTCTACTTATATATAACAGTCAACAACGCCGCTCTCCGTGGTGCTGCTGCACGCTGACACTTATAATAAATAATAATAATGAAAATTGTAAAAATAACTAAGCTGTAGATTTATGTAATAATAATAGTAATAAAAAATAATAATTGAAAAATCAAGACACAATATTTGTTAAGCTTGTACAATTATAAGTATATGTGCAATAAATGATTAACAGAAAGCACACAAAACTATATAAAGAGTCGAAAAACATAAAAAACAAACAAACAGTATAAAAAACACAATAGATTATCTTCTATATTTGAATATTTAAAATTAACTATACTAACACAATTACTGAAATATAAATCCTTATCCTAATTAAAAATTATAATAAAAGTAAATTTAGAACAAATACACCAATAGCACAAATTAAAAACATCCGCCCCTGTAAAAAAAAAAAAAATGCCATATAGATGGACGGACATAAAACATGTGCAGAGCAATACTTAAACTAATTACACATCAAAATTTGTTACTCACACAAAAAATAAAATATATGTAATAAACATAATCTATATACCATATACTAATACTAAAACATAAAAAAAGATACATTTTGTATAAACATAATACAGTATGACCTTGGATGGATTCAGTGATATTGGTTAACCTCGTAAATGAAAGTGATATTGGGATATTGAAGTAGCTAAGACTTAAGTTTCTTACAGAAGCTGTTCAATCTGTCAATTGCCTTTCAAGTGGTAAATTATTAAAACATTTTGGCCCAATATATAAAAAAGATTGTCTGAATGAATAGTGCCTGAAAAAGATTGTGATGACAAATCTCATCACTTTAAGCAAATCTCATCACACATATCATGGGATATTATTTGATCCATAAAAATAAATGATAATATTTGGGTTTGACACATATTTAGGAGAACAAGTATGTCTTAGCGTAGACAATTTTGAATTTAAACGCTTGGACTGTAAAGAAATTAAAAAATACACCATAAACCCCACAAATTAGTAATGTCAAATTAACACACCCAAGTGGGATTTGTTTTATATTTTTAGTTTGAGGATATAGAGATTAATATGTTTATGCATGGCCACCCTCATTGAAACTAATGGGAATTCACTCACTAAACAGCTTCCCTTAATGTACATATGAGTTATATCAAATAGTTCATTTGATAGCAAAAATTAAATTGTATTTTTGTTGTTGGTAATATATCCATTGCTATAGCTATTTTAATTAGACGTCTAACTTTATGTGATGGTTAGCAAAATACATTTAAAATGGCTTGACCAAAACCTATTTTAGATAAAAACTTTCCCTAGAGCCTTACATTTCGCAAATAAGTAAGAGGCCATAATCATACAGTGTATTAACAGTGTACTAAGCTCCTTATACATGTGTAAAAGTCTTTTCACGCGATAAACCTTTAAAAGGTGTAACTTATTTGATGCTCTTCTATAATGTCACAATCCTCTGCTAAAATACCGTTAAATTGGGCAAGATTTTTCCTCAAGGCCCAATCTCACATTTTATTTTCATTCATTGTTATTATTATTATGTTATTGCTAGTTTTAATAACTTCTTGAAGTTCTTTTACTGAAGAAATCATTTCAAGTATAAAACATTTTAAAATTCTCATTACTACGGTAAAATTATTTATTTTAGTAAGGCCAATCGCCTTCAATGAATTCAACAAAAATAAAAATCCTACAGAAACATTCTACATAAACAAATTCAATAAATTAATCATAAATAATGAACCTCATCATTTTTCGTTTATATAATATAATTGAACTTAAAATTATTATTTATATTTACGTATAAATACTTTAAATTTAATTATTTCTTTAATTAAACCGCATGTTAAAATAGTTAACTAATATGTTTTGTAAAAAAAGTTTTATTTTAAAATTAAAAATTGTTTTGATGTCCGAAGATGCATATATTGTAGGGTAAAGCGAGGCCTAATTTTACCGGATTATTGAGAATTTTAGAATTATTTTTACTTTAAAGAACTTCAAGTATATTTATAAACAAAAATTATGTTTATATTTTAAGTAAAAATGCAATACTCATGATAAAACCTAATGCAGTTTAGTAGTCAATGACAGTAGTAACACAGTACACAGACACACACAACACTATGCAATGTGACAGTAGTAACCCAGTACACAGACACACAAAACACTGTGTATATTTACACAGCCTTATTGTGATTCCACAACACGTGTTTTGTTTTTGCTGTTTTAAAAGCAGAAAGTTTGTAAAAAGAACTAAATTAATACCTGGTTCCCTATATATTTGTTTTCAACACTCCTTTTCATACAATATATATAATTGCTTTTACCTAAAATATGTAACTTATTTTACTCCATAGTCTTATAAGAATTGTTACCAAATAAGTATGTTTATTTTTCATTTATATTTGAACCATACAAAAGTGATTATAGATAGTTAATCAAATATCTAAATAATTCATTTAAAAGCGTGTCTAAATATATAAAAAGACAAATCCTGACTCACTTACTGACTGATTCAATATAACAGATTGAGACAAGTCCTCACTAACTCACTGACTGATTCAATATAACAGATAGAGACAAGTCATCACTAACTCACTGACTGATTCAATATAACAGATAGAGACAAGTCCTCACTGACTGATTCAATATAACAGATAGAGACAAGTCCTCACTAACTCACTGACTGATTCAATATAACAGATAGAGACAAGTCCTCACTAACTCACTGACTGATTCAATATAACAGATAGAGACAAGTCCTCACTAACTCACTGACTGATTCAATATAACAGATTGAGACAAGTCCTCACTAACTCACTGACTGATTCAATATAACAGATAGAGACAAGTCCTCACTAACTCACTGACTGATTCAATATAACAGATAGAGACAAGTCCTCACTAACTCACTGACTGATTCAATATAACAGATAGAGACAAGTCCTCACTAACTCACTGACTGATTCAATATAACAGATAGAGACTAGTCCTCACTAACTCACTGACTGATTCAATATAACAGATGGATACAAGTCCTCACTAACTCACTGACTGATTCAATATAACAGATAGAGACAAGTCCTCACTAACTCACTGACTGATTCAATATAACAGATAGAGACAAGTCCTCACTAACTCACTGACTGATTCAATATAACAAATAGAGACAAGTCCTCACTAACTCACTGACGTATTCAATATAACAGATAGAAACATGTCCTCACTAACTCACTGACTGATTCAATATAACAGATAGAGACAAGTCCCGTCTCACTCACTGATTGATTCAACATAACAGAGAGAGAAAAGTCCTGACTCACTCACTGACTGATTCAATATAACAGATAGAGACAAGTCCTGACTCACTCACTGACTGAATCAGTATAACAGATAGAGACATATCCTGACTCACTCACTGATTGATTCAACATAACAGATGAACATAACAGGTCACCCATAAACGTACAGTGGTACTGATCCACCTATCCACCTATAAACGTACAGTGATACTGACACACCCGCCCACCCATAAACGTACAGTGGTACTGATCCACCCACCCATAAACGTACAATGGTACACAAGTCCTGACTCACTCTCGGACTGATTCAACAAAACATATAGAGACATGTTCTGACTCAATCACGGACTGATTCAACATAACAGATAGAGACAAGTCCTGACTCACTCACTGACTGATTCAACATAACAGATAGAGACAAGTCCCGTCTCACTCACTGACTTATTCAACATAACAGATAGAGACAAGTCCCGTCTTACTCACTGACTGATTCAACATAACAGATAGAGACAAGTCCTGACTCACTCACTGACTGATTCAACATAACAGATAGAGACAAGTCCTGACTCACTCACTGACTGATTCAACATAACAGATAGAGACAAGTCCCGTCTCACTCACTGACTTATTCAACATAACAGATAGAGACAAGTCCTGACTCACTCACTCACTGATTCAACATAACAGATAGAGACAAGTCCTGACTCACTCACTGACTGATTCAACATAACAGATAGAGACAAGTCCTGACTCACTCACTGACTGATTCAACATAACAGATAGAGACAAGTCCCGTCTCACTCACTGACTGATTCAATATAACAGATAGAGACATGTCTTGACTCACTTACTGACTGATTGTATAACAGATAGAGACAAGTCCTGACTCACTCACTGACTGATTCAACATAACAGATAGAGACAAGTCCTGTCTCACTCACTGATTTATTCAACATAACAGATAGAGAAAAGTCCTGACTCACTCACTGACTGATTCAATATAACAGATAGAGACAAGTCCTGACTCACTCACTGACTGAATCAGTATAACAGATAGAGACATATCCTGACTCACTCACTGAATGATTCAACATAACAGATGAACATAACAGGTCACCCATAAACGTACATTGGTACTGATCCATCCACCTATAAACGTACAGTGATACTGACACACCCGCCCACCCATAAACGTACAGTGGTACTGACCCACCCACCCATAAACGTACAATGGTACACAAGTCCTGACTCACTCCCGGACTGATTCAACATAACATATAGAGACATGTTCTGACTCAATCACGGACTGATTCAACATAACAGATAGAGACAAGTCCTGACTCACTCACTGACTGATTCAACATAACAGATAGAGACAAGTCCCGTCTCACTCACTGACTTATTCAACATAACAGATAGAGACAAGTCCCGTCTCACTCACTGACTGATTCAACATAACAGATAGAGACAAGTCCTGACTCACTCACTGACTGATTCAACATAACAGATAGAGACAAGTCCTGACTCACTCACTGACTGATTCAACATAACAGATAGAGACAAGTCCTGTCTCACTCACTGACTGATTCAATATAACAGATAGAGACATGTCTTAACTCACTTACTGACTGATTGTATAACAGATAGAGACAAGTCCGGACTCACTCACTGACTGATTCAACATAACAGATAGAGACAAGTCCTGGCTGACTCACTTATTGATTTAACATCATCCAGCAAAAACCATAAGATAGAGATATGATATTTATTACATATACTTATCTTATGCCCTAGACGCGAATTAAGAGAGAATTTTTTGAAATTCTATTCCTAACGAGTACAAACAGCCCTTCAAAATTTGCTTTTTTCCCATAAGAATCACACTGGGTTGACTTTAGTAAATTAATAACATCTGTTTTGTAAGGAAATAAACATGTTAATTTTGTATGTTTGAAATTATACTATTTATGCATTAAAAGTTTATTCTGCAGCTGTTAAACAAAAACAAATTAAATGAACACGTTTGAGAGAGACTATGTGATACCATTGGGTATTTATACTAATAAATAGGTAGCCACGCAAGTAATGTAAGTGAAATACTGTAAATAAATTTAATATTGTGATCTTACGGTATACAGTTAATCTACTATTATTTTTAGTCAAAAGTCACATTCCGAGGCCACAGACAGAACTGTATCGAGCGCAGCGAGAGTCGGGGCTGGCACGCGAAGCGTCAGTGGTATCCCCTAGTCATATATTTATATCACAAGTTTCGTGAGATTGAAGACTGCAAGGATAACTCATAAAACTTTACATTCTTATTTTACTTCCATACTAATACAAAGTTAAAATTGTAAATTATACTAGGTGTCCCTGAACTCTCCTAGGATCTTTTTAGGTGTTGATTGTGGGTGAAAAACAAGACATAATATCATATTTAAAAATTCCAAATCACCTCCGGTACCCGTACAGCTACCATTTTGTAATTTTAAAACATTTTAAACTATAGAATACAAATTTGGTATACACATTAATAAATCATTTTCTTACTTAAGTAAAAAAAAAAAAAAAAAAAAATCAAAACCTTTTTTAATTATTTGCGAAATGGGTTATCTTCGAAATTTTTTATCTTTAATAACTTTTGAAAGGTAAAGAATAAAAAAAGAAAGTTTTTTGAAATCAAGAAAGTAAAGTTGAATGACATTGGATGATAAACAATCGAGATTTGACTATTTTTGTATTTAAACATTTACGCTTCAATGTGTCCAGCCATGGTGCCGTGCCACGCCAGTCAACCACAACAATACATCAGTGATATATTCTTACATCAGTGATATATTCTTGTTACTTTCAGCCAAAACATAACATTAATGTGATATGTGATGTTATTGTAATAAAAATGCCCCTAGCAGGCAACGGTAAGAAATTTGCAGATTTTCGTTATTATTAAATTAAAAATTATTTTAAACTTGAAGTAGTGCACTAAAAACAAAAATTATTGTAAATTCTAGGTTGGTAGAATTTTTGAAGGTGTTGGAACTATTGACGAAGAAAATTAATTTGCTCCTATTGCGCCAGTCACTTTCCAATAGTTTTTTTCTTTGCAATCAAATGAGAGTACAATATTTTGAGCATAGTTAGTGGAGTGAAAATAAATTGAATTAAATTTTCAATTTATAGTCTAATGCTTGGTTTATATAATTTTACTTGTTTCATGCCTACTAACTGCATTGCATCACAAATAAATTTTACAACAATTTCAAAAGTTTTTAGGGCACTACTTAAGCTTAATTTTTAATTCAATAAAAACGAAAATCATCTGACATTTTTTTCTCGTTGCCTGTAAGGGGCATTTTTATTACAATAACATCACAGATGACTTTATTGTTATGTGTTGAATGAAAGTAACAATAATAAATTGCTGATGTATTGTTGTGGTTGACTGGCGCGGCACGGCACCATGGCTGTACACATTGACGCGTAAATGATAAATTAAAAGATAGTAAAATCTCTATTGTTTGTCATCCGATTTCATTCTACTTAACTTTTTTGGATTGAAGATTTCATTTTCAAAAAAAAAAAAATTTTCATTTGTTTGTGTTCCTTACGTTTTAAAATTTATTAAGGATAAAAAATCTCAAAGAGCACCATTTTGAAAACAGTTTTATTTCAGTAAGAAAATGGTTTTATTAACGTGAATACGAAATTTTAACTCTATAGGTTGAATTGTTTTTAAAATAAAAAATAATTTGTAAAAAATACAAAATGGTGGTTGTACGGGTACTGGAGGTGATTTCGAATTTTTAAATATGATATTAGGTCTTGTTTTTGACCCACAATCAATATCTAAAAATATCCTCAAAGAGTTCCTGGACATCCTGTATAAAACTGACATGAAAAGTGCTATACATTAACTAGTTGAAATGTCGGTACTTTTTTGTTCCAACTTGGATGAAAACTATAATTAAATATAAAAATGCATTTTTCATAACGCAAAATTAAACGAGGAAAACGATGGTGTGATTGGAGTTTTCATAGGCCTCTTAGTTTCTTAGTAAACAATATTCAAACTCGGGTACACATAATTTCTGCGCCGGCAGTAAATTCGATGCAACCTCCTTGTTCTCTGGGAATTCAGCACTGCAGTGTAGGTGAGGCTCGTTCATTAATAACTCAATGGTGATAGTATGTAAAGACAAAATACTTCATACAATCAGCTAAGTGACAAGACTGATACTCACTAGGATCTCTTGATCAGCAGACTAACCCGGGCAAACACTCAACACAGACACCTAATGTGTTACCATCAGCAGTAGTAGCTGGGTCTACATAGATTGCAACCATGAAGTGGGCGTTGTTTAGGTACAATGAAGGCTGAGAAAATAACTCAACACCTGAAATTTCTTAGATACTTATCCTCTCGTAACTGGATTGCTCCATTGCACCAAAGGCAAGATTTTTTCAGAAGGGATTTCTATTTGAAATCATTTAGATATCATAAAATATTATAAAATTATTAACTATAAGCTATATTAAAATATTAACCATTAATTATTTTACATTATGGTAACGGTCAACAGTACTGTACCTCGCATATAAGTTAAAATGCAGGTAATTGCTATGCACTACTTGGGGTGGTTTCCCCTCAACTCACAATGACACGGCACCCTTAACCAAATGACGGCGCTCGAATATATCCACCGCTAATTAACGTAAACAACTGGCGTACTATTAGCTAAACAACTGAATGTTAAAAAAAATTATAAAAAAATGCAAATCTAAAACAACTTTAATTATTTCATTTTCACTAATTTTAAGTAATTAGTGAACATTTATATTGTTTGTTATATCTATCATATTGATTCTTAAAATACTAGGAAAACATGTATTGTTCTAAACTAAAACCTAAATAATGATAGTTCCAACTAACTTAATATCTCTTTGAAATTCATATTAATATAGCAGCTCCTACTGGGAGTCAAATTGATCAAGGTTGAAGATAACTTTTTTACTTAAACAAAATAATTGTTGGCTAATAAGTTGACAAGCTATATTATGTTTTGTATACAGAATTATTTAAACATCTACTTAGAATATTATATTTTAATATTAATATGAAAATTCAGTTTCATAAAATAATAAAAATATTTTGTTCCAGGAGATCTGATGTGGTTTTTTTTTTTAAACTGTTGTAACATCAATTACATATATTATTTTTTAAGTAAAAAGTATATTTTTATCAATTTTAAGATCGTAGGATAGTAAAAAGAGTGTTTATGTATACAATGTTTATGTTAAATTTATAGACAATTTTTAGTTCCTAGGGCTGCTATGTATAATAAGGTTATAATTAAAAACAACTGTTGAGCACCCTTTAACTGTTTATTGAATAACACCGATTGGTTTCGGCAATTATGCCATCTTCATAGGTGTTTACTTTCTAAACTGTTATTAAACAAATGAAATCAAATAAAAAATTTAATTTGTTTTCTTTATAATAATGTTTTATTTAATTTTATTTGTTTTGTAACAGTTTAGAAAGTAAAGACTTATGCAGATGGCATAATCACCGAAACCGGTCGGTGTTAATTCAATAAAATGTTAAAGAGTGCTCAACAGTTGTTTTATATTATTACCTTATTATATAAATCTATACGTTCTATACGTTTTATATTTAATTTTGAATATGTATACAAATGATGAGTACAAATAGATACAAATATGATCCTCTGGTCTCAGGGTGTGGAAGGAAATCATAATATCTGTAAAAATTTGTACTTACCTAGTAATGTACATAGTACGCATCATTCACTTATTTCTACTTACGTATTAACGTTCGTAGTACATGGCGTCCACTTATTTGTACTTACGTACTAACGTACGTAAGTACGTGGCGTCCACTTATTTGTACTTACGTACTAACGTACGTAAGTACGAGGCGTCCACTTATTTGTACTTACGTAATAACGCACGTAGTACATGGCTTCCACTTATTTGTACTTACGTAGTACGTGGCGTCCACTTATTTGTACTTACGTACTAACGTACGTAAGTACGTGGCGTCCACTTATTTGTACTTAAGTAGTAACGCACGTAGTACGTGGCTTCCACTTATTTGTACTTACGTATTAGGTGGTGTCCACTTATTTGTACTTACGTAGCACGAGGCGTCCACTACTTGTACTTACGTAGTACGTGGCGTCCACTTATCTGTACTTACGCAGTACGTGGCGTCCACTTATCTGTACTTAAGTAGTAACGTACATAGTACGTGGCGTCCACTTATCTGTACTTACGTAGTAACGTACATAGTACGTGGCATCCACTTATCTGTACTTAAGTAGTAACGTACATAGTACGTGGCGTCCACTTATCTGTACTTACGTAGTAATGTACATAGTACGTGGCATCCACTTATCTGTACTTAAGTAGTAACCTACATAGTACGTGGCATCCACTTATCTGTACTTAAGTAGTAATGTACATAGTACGTGGTATCCACTTATCTGTACTTAAGAAGTAACGTACATAGTACGTGGCGTCCACTTATCTGTACTTACGTAGTAATGTACATAGTACGTGGCATCCACTTATCTGTACTTAAGTAGTAACGTACATAGTACGTGGCGTCCACTTATCTGTACTTACGTAGTAACGTACATAGTACGTGGCGTCCACTTATCTGTACTTACGTAGTAATGTACATAGTACTTAGCGTCCACTTATCTGTACTTACGTAGTAACGTACATAGTACATGGCGTCCCCTATCTGTACTTACGTAGTAACGTACATAGTACGTGGCGTCCACTTATCTGTACTTAAGTAGTAACGTACATAGTACGTGGCATCCACTTATCTGTACTTACGTAGTAATGTTTATAGTACGTGGCGTCCACTTATCTGTACTTAAGTAGTAACGTACATAGTACGTGGCGTCCACTTATCTGTACTTAAGTAGTAACGTACATAGTACGTGGCATCCACTTATCTGTACTTACGTAGTAATGTACATAGTACGTGGCATCCACTTATCTGTACTTAAGTAGTAACGTGCATAGTACGTGGCGTCCACTTATCTGTACTTACGTAGTAATGTACATAGTACGTGGCGTCCACTTATCTGTACTTACGTAGTAATGTACATAGTACGTGGCGTCCACTTATCTGTACTTAAGTAGTAACGTACATAGTACGTGGCGTCCACTTATTGTACTTACGTAGTAATGTACATAGTACGTGGCATCCACTTATCTGTACTTACGTAGTAATGTACATAGTACGTGGCATCCACTTATCTGTACTTAAGTAGTAACGTACATAGTACGTGGCGTCCACTTATCTGTACTTACGTAGTAATGTACATAGTACGTGGCGTCCACTTATCTGTACTTAAGTAGTAACGTACATAGTACGTGGCGTCCACTTATCTGTACTTACGTAGTAATGTACATAGTACGTGGCATCCACTTATCTGTACTTAAGTAGTAACGTACATAGTACGTGGCGTCCACTTATCTGTACTTAAGTAGTAACGTACATAGTACGTGGCGCCCACTTATCTGTACTTACGTAGTAATGTACATAGTACGTGGCGTCCACTTATCTGTACTTACGTAGTAATGTACATAGTACGTGGCATCCACTTATCTGTACTTAAGTAGTAACGTACATAGTACGTGGCGTCCACTTATCTGTACTTACGTAGTAATGTACATAGTACGTGGCGTCCACTTATCTGTACTTACGTAGTAATGTACATAGTACGTGGCGTCCACTTATTTGTACTTACGTAGTAGGTGGTGTCCACTTATTTGTACTTACGTAGTACGTGGCGTCCACTTATCTGTACTTAAGTAGTAACGTACATAGTACGTGGCGTCCACTTATCTGTACTTACGTAGTAATGTACATAGTACGTGGCGTCCACTTATCTGTACTTACGTAGTAATGTACATAGTACGTGGCATCCACTTATCTGTACTTAAGTAGTAACGTACATAGTACGTGGCGTCCACTTATCTGTACTTACGTAGTAATGTACATAGTACGTGGCGTCCACTTATCTGTACTTACGTAGTAATGTACATAGTACGTGGCGTCCACTTATCTGTACTTACGTAGTAATGTACATAGTACGTGGCGTCCACTTATTTGTACTTACGTAGTAGGTGGTGTCCACTTATTTGTACTTACGTAGTACGTGGCGTCCACTTATCTGTACTTAAGTAGTAACGTACATAGTACGTGGCGTCCACTTATCTGTACTTACGTAGTAATGTACATAGTACGTGGCGTCCACTTATCTGTACTTACGTAGTAATGTACATAGTACGTGGCATCCACTTATCTGTACTTAAGTAGTAACGTACATAGTACGTGGCATCCACTTATCTGTACTTACGTAGTAATGTACATAGTACGTGGCGTCAACTTATCTGTACTTACGTAGTAATGTACATAGTACGTGGCGTCCACTTATTTGTACTTACGTAGTAGGTGGTGTCCACTTATTTGTACTTACGTAGTACGTGGCGTCCACTTATCTGTACTTAAGTAGTAACGTACATAGTACGTGGCGTCCACTTATTGTACTTACGTAGTAATGTACATAGTACGTGGCATCCACTTATCTGTACTTACGTAGTAATGTACATAGTACGTGGCATCCACTTATCTGTACTTAAGTAGTAACGTACATAGTACGTGGCGTCCACTTATCTGTACTTACGTAGTAATGTACATAGTACGTGGCGTCCACTTATCTGTACTTAAGTAGTAACGTACATAGTACGTGGCATCCACTTATCTGTACTTAAGTAGTAACGTACATAGTACGTGGCGTCCACTTATCTGTACTTAAGTATTAACGTACATAGTACGTGGCGTCCACTTATCTGTACTTACGTAGTTACGTACATAGTACGTGGCGTCCACTTATCTGTACTTACGTAGTAACGTACATTGTACTTATTTCTATTTAACGTAAACGTAATATGATTATTATTATTAGTAATAAAATCATCATTACATGAAACATTAGACCACTGTTCTTTATTATTGTAAGTATTTTATACATTTAAATAACTTTTTGTAGTGTTTATTCAAAATAAAGAAAAAGTTCCTCTTTTGAAATTTAATAGCATCCATTCTTTAGAATCTCTTATTCATAAAAAATCTTATTACTTTTATTTTTTTTTAACAGTTAAATATAGTTTGAAACATCTTGAGTGCTGTTGGGGATGTGATATACAAGCACTGTCTACCGTCTTCTCCAGCACACAGTGATTTGTCTGACTTATCTACTATACCCCATTTCGTTCCTTTACACAGTGACGAATAGTCAGAAAGGGGTGTTTTGTATGATTTTCACACACACTACTATTAACATCAGAAATAATTACGAATTATTTGAATTGAAATAGCCAAATGTATACATAAAAATATTTTAACAAACCTGAATATTAAAAAATGTAAATAAAGAAATAATCATTATACATAAATGTTTAACTTGATTTATTTAATATTCATAAAAATAAATCATTTAAATGTTTACTGTGGACTTTTGATTAATGTAGTCTTGTCAATATAGATAACATAGAGTTTTATGAAAAGAAAAATTGTATAATAAATTTTTATAGAAATAATAATAAAATCTTAAAAAATCTTAACCTTTTGTAGCCAATCTGCTATCATAACTATTAAAAAAAAAATCAAATAAATAGTAAAATGTTGTTAATCATAGTTGTATTTATAAAGGGATTCCTTTGAGAATACTTTCTAGTACATTTTTTAATGATGTTGTCATAAACTTGTCTTATGAGATGTTCAGTTTTATTGTACAGCATTCAAATAGAACAGATTAGTAAGATAATTCTGGATAAGCATATCAAAATTATATGCTTATCCAAAATTTCTATTTATCAAAACCAAAATCTTTGTTAATTTTACTACTTGAAAGGATATATGTTTGCGCAAGACAAAGAATATCTCTCCTTCATTTGACGACCCATTTAGTCCATTCAGAATGGTAATATTATTTATGAAAGTAAAATATAAACGATAAAACATAAACTGGCGTCAATCTATAAATCAATCCTTATAAAATGATTGTCAAAAGAAACTGCATAATATTTTTTAAGAAATATCCAGGCGCATCTTGCATCTTACTTTTCTTGTTGTACTGTCCTGTGGTTATACAGCAATCAAACAACAAACACTTGTCAAGAGTTACAGTTTTAAGCAGACCATTTATCCACAGCAACCATCAATTGATCACTTAAGTTGGACAAAGTTTTCTTCTGACATCTTCAGTAAACTTTGCGTCTATTAATCTTACTGGGAAAATAGCTTGTGCCCCATATTACATAATTTGCTCATCAAATCTTGATAACTGAGGGAGATCAACCGGATTAAATTTGGTCCATTATAGTATGATGAAATAGTCCAAAACTTTGGTATTAAGTGGTAACATATAAATGTTTTTCATGGCTCATTATGTATAACAACTTTACAATAGCGGGGATGAATACAATCTAACAATAGTTACTTAATTGCACTTTTAATAGTGATTCAAATTACGGCTAAAGAGACTTGTTTGGTTTGGTTGCTTCATCAACTAATAAGTTCATTAATTATGAGACAGTTCTTGTGTAAATATTTACCTATAGCAAAATGTACCTTTATTAATATTGTTACTAACAGAAAAGGTTTAAGACACTATGTATTATAATACAAAAACTGTTTATGATCACTAGATGTTTTGACCTAGACAATAATAATTAACTACATTACATATAATTATTTGAACACGTACATATAACTGACACAAGAGTTGGTTACATAGATCAATCATGTTTATACCGTTGTAAGGACTTTTTCTAAACTATAAATGTTTGACTCGTTAAAATTTACTTATTTTTTTATAGGACACTTGCTAAAATCTGTTTAAAAGTTATTATTGTCTTTTAGTCATTTTCTAGAATTATTACCATAAATTTGAAACAAAATACGTAAACATAAAAGTTAAATACAATTCATGTTTACGTTGTTAACATAAAAGTCTTTGGAAACTACACGAAAATCACTGATCAAAGACACTGAATTTCTTTGTAAATATATATTTCGCTTTGAACATGTTCTTTGGCTTTTGGTGCAAAAATCCTTTGTACAATTGTACATCCAATAATGTAGTAATACAGCTGGTTCTTTTTTGCACTCTTCTTGTTGTTTTGAAATGTAATCAACATCATTAGTGATGTGAGTGAATTTTCTAAATAATCCTATAGTTTAGTCTTTTTCCAAGAATTTGTCCAATTAAACTAGATGTAATATAAAAATATAAATAAACAACGAGTAATATATGTATTAAATAGTATTTCAAAAAGGCTCTCTCAATGTCTTTTTTTAGTAGGCTAACTGTGATCAGTTGGTCTGTAGTTTTTGCCTTTTATATTTGTACTATATATTATATGTGCCCTGAATACACAATATCCTCGTGCTTCTTTGACACACATAACTAGATGTAGTATATAGATTATTCCTAGCCATCCGACATCATATCAGTCACGGTGTCAATTGGTTACGTGCCAGGCTCTACAAAAGGTAATTTTAATAAATAGAGTAAAAAGGAAACTTAGAAAGAAATTGTGTAATTTATTATTAAAACCACTACACCTCTTTGGTAAGCATAAAACAGTATGAACTATTAAATATTGACTATTGGATTTCAATTTTATTGAAGCAAGTATTAACAGTAGTTAGGGAGTGCAGATGAATAAGTATAGTCTTTTATACTAAGTGGGTTCAACTGCCTACTACTTTTAATGTTTGACATAGGGTTTAAAAACCGATTAATTTCTTCTGGCAGAGACTGTTTAGAAAAAAGTAAGAAAATATTTAAGAAGTAATAAAATTTCTTACACTTTTCACTACCAGTGTTAAAACTACCTTTTGTTGTAGAGTGTGTGATTACTTGGGAACGTGGGGAAGTGGGGAAGGGAGACAAATCACTGAGATTGTGAGAATATGAATGTCTTAGCATCTGCTTTGTCTTCGGCATATTCTGACGTCACAAATTCTGCGGCTATCATACTTCCTAATAGTAAAACTGATCATTCAACCAATATTAACTTTTTAAGATATTGACTACAAATAAATTATCTACAAGTTTAAATTTATAAACTTCAAATCAGTAACTTTTCTTTATCATATATATAAAACATTGATAAACTAAAAGAAAAAAAAAAAACACTCATCGCTGAGAAGTGCATTTTTATATATTTGTATGATAAAATTTTATTAAAACCCTTTTAATTTTTTTCAGTTTATAAATATTAGACGTACTATGGTAAATATAGACTTTATATTAACTATATTAATATAAGCGTTTGTTAATATGTATGCTTTTAATAGTTACATTTTATACATCATTTATAGTTTATCCCGTCTATTACGATATAAATGAAAATTATGTAATAAGCATGATACAGTAACGCTGGCTTGAAACACTTGTCTCTAATAACCCCTGCTCTCGTGTGTCAGATACGACACGTGACACTCGTTACATAAAATATTTGCTTAGAGACTAGTTTGTTATTTTATATGTACAAAGCTATAATATGGTATGAGTTTAAATTTACCACTCATTGTACGTATAGGGGTGGTACAATACCACTGTACATGTATGGGTGGGTGTGAGGGTCAATATTACCGTACGTGTGTAAGAGGTTAAATTGAAGACTGCTAAGTTAATTGTTACCTTTTTACCTTAAGATTATGTACAAAAGGAATAAAGTATACGTACAATGTATAAAGGTATTTTACGTTTAAGATTTATTTTTAAACGAGTCTCATACTAGATATAATAGTACGTACATAAACAAAGCAACTCTCTTCTCCACTCAGTATTTTAACATTGCCCAGTCCCTTAGAAAATAACCTATTTGTCTTTAAAACTAGTTTCATAAAATGCTGTAAAGTTCATATCAACATAAATTAAATTAATATAAATATTAACGTTACCATCAGATTATGATTATTTAAGATAAATTCAATATGTAATTTATGCAAATAAATTACCTGAATAGCAATTACTATTGTAAGGTAATTCTTATCTCGAAAATGAAACATTTTTACAGTAGATAGTTTATGTTAAGTATAATATTCATACTTATCGGATTTTGAAAAAACAAAATCAATTTGTTTTTAGTACTCTTATTAAATTAGTTTTAACAATAAATTTATAAACATAAGTAAATATATTCTGCAAAATGATAATATTGTGTTGATTGATGTCCTTCATTATGTTACTTCATTTCAAATGTATACGAGTAATGAATGTATTTTTATGTCACAATGTTTATTTGAGATATATTGAAAATAAAATAATTAAAATAACTAATGTTTTAACAATTTTTACATTGTATAGTGACTTAATATACGTAACTAACTACACATACATTTCGTTTAAAAAAATCAACTTAGAAAATAAAGACGGACATCTCAAATTCAAGATAGGGGAATTAGTAAGCTAGCAGGAAACGTCGTAATCGCTTTGATATCTTTAAGCAAACAGTGGAGACATCTTGTTTGACTGGACAAGGTAATCAATGGTGGTTATTGCCAGGGCTAGCAAATACCCCATCAGTTGTAGTAAACTACGTCTGGGCCCTGACGAACGTCAACTCCCCCTCTACAAACCTAACTAGGCTTACGATGGTTTGGAGTGTTTAGTCAGTCAGAACAACTCAATAATGTGAATCCATCTAGATATTTGCTATATAAATTCCAAGATAGAAGGTTTGGAAAGTTACCCTTCACACAACACTCCCGACATGTAATAACTCTCCTAGTCTGATCTAAATTTACCACAATAAACACATATAATTTTTATGGTCTCAGTTTGTTACATGACACTTAATATTCCCAAGGATACATGTTTATATTTGAATAAATCTTTTCTTAAAATACCAAGTTAAATTGTATTTTCATAAGTAATGTTTGATTCTATAACTCGAATTCTACTCTACATTTGGAACAGTCAGTAAAAATAATTGTTTGATAACTCTATGTTTGTTTATTTTATTATTGGCTAATCTCTAAAATGTTTCTTTCATAACAAAGAAATATAAACAAAGAAAATACGAATAATAATATGAAAATAGTAAATTATTTTTCAACAAATGTTATGTAAACAACTAAAATGGGTGGTTAATTATCAATGTTTAAAGTCCGTCACAGTCTTGTTATAGAATTTGAATATTTATAAACTCCAAAATAGAAAAAGAGTATAGCTAATACAACTGAACTGTTCAATTACAAGATGCCTTAGAATGTATTAAATATATACTCCATTATCTGACTTACAGGGTTGAAAATAAATTTCTAATACATTTGCATTGATATCATATTTATAAAGGGAAATAAATTTGCAAATTATAGAAATCTGATATAAAATTTAGTAGTATAGGAACATATCAACCGTATAAGTTGCACTCTAGTTTCAGTTATATCAGAATACCTTTTATGGTAAAAAAAAAAAAAAAAATCTAAATTTTTAAATTGAAATAAAGTTATAGTGGAATTATTATTTTTATTGAAGTAAAGTGGATGCTCTTAAATTACATATCTGAAGTGTAATAACATATATCAATTTTAAATTGAAAATAATCTTAGTAGTGTGAGATAAACTAGTACATTTATTTTATACTTCCAAGATTTTATTCATCTCAGTGAAAGCTATTCATGAATTGTATGACTTTAATAAAACATTTATTAAATTTAACAGCTCAAATTATAAAAATAATTTACAACAACATTTTTTACCCTACCCATAAAGTATGTTTGTGGCTGACGGCTTTCTTGGACACTTGAGAGTTCAACTGGCCGGTGTACTTTAAGAAAAAAGTAATATTTCAAACACAACTTTGTAGGAATTTTTTACTTATACATGCAATATCAGTTACGCTAGCAATATATAGCGTAATAGATAACTGATAGGGAATAGGAAAAATCAAAATATAACTTTTTAAAGAAATTTTAAAAACTAAAAAAATTACCGGACATTGGGAATATATGAGGTGATCCCTTTACAATATAGAACAACAAATTGTGATCACTTTAGGCCTAACTTCCGAATAGTTTCTTCATCAGAATTGCTATATAGGTTGAACTAGTTTATTTAATATAAAGGTCTTCAAAGTTATAAACCAAATAATTTCCGACTACTGTTGTATTCATATGAAGTTTTATATGAAATCAGAGAGAGTAAGCTAATTTTGTTTAGTTCATACATCGTGCAAGATATTTAGGAAATAACTTTGAAGTTTCCTGTTATTTCCTGAATTTTACTGAATACAATCAACTATTAATTGCTAGTAGGCATGCTTCAAGTACAAGAAGACTTATTTAAATTAATAAATATAAATTACGAGGCATTTTCATGTTTGGGCATTAAGATGTCGTTGTTTAGTACAAGAGGTTCTCACTATACAAGTCCTTAGTTTAACGACAACATCTTGGCTATAGACCGAAACCTGGTATTGGAACAAATGAAAGACTTATGTGGTTTAGCAAAATTATCACAGTTGTACTTAAAATCATATAAAGTTAATTCAGATCATTGCAGTATTTTGGCTCCTTTTACATAATAGTGTTATGACACTATTATGTAAAAGGGGAGAAGGGTCCATAAGATTTGTAGATGTAAATGGCCATAATATTTACTAGACCTACTCATGGTTAGTGTCCAAGTTTAACCACCCAAGTCAAATATAATATTCATTTTTTTATTATTTAGATCCCGACCATTAAGGTATGGGCCAATATGAGGTGCAAATAGGTGTGATATGTTTAGGTGAACAAGTATAGTCATTGTTACTAAGGAAGGTCGACTGTTGCTCAAACATATATATTTATTAATAGCCTAATAGCAAGGGAAACTAAGGAACCAACAGCTTTACGTGGAATCTGAACCACGTAGTGATGGTCTGATTTTTAGCTAACTGATAAGTCTGACTCTCAGTTATCTTCCATACACAATATTTGAAACTTGACTACCATTCAAGATGACACCACAGACTTCACTAGTAGTGTCTACGTCGATGGCAACCATTGAGTGGATGCCGTGTAGGTGTTAAAGAGCTGAGCATAGAACCTAGCTCCTACAATCTCCTCAACACCTAGCCCCCAAGTAGGTGGATTACAGCACTGTCCCACTAGTGCCGACATTTAAAATGCGCTAAAAAAATATCGACCTGAGTGTTTGCAGTTTTGGGTTGTATTTTGTATGAGTAATATACGGTATTTACTTAATAGCTAAATTATTTTTTATGTGTTGAAGAACATTTCAATAATATAATGTTTTGAAAAATATTTAATATTTAGAACATTAATTATATGCTTTTAAAATGTTTAAATAAAAACAAATTTAATTTTTTAAAATTTGTAAAAAAGAAGCTCTTAAACAACAACCGGCTTAGGGATACCTGAGCATCAAAGACTTGCTTTTAATGAGTAAGAAGTACTTGACTTGTACTTAAAGTAGCATCTAATGACAGCTGCTTATTCATCTCTTGTAAATTATCTCTAGTGTTTCATGTTTCAAGTCAAGATCTTTTTATCAATAATATTTTTAGCATTCTGTAAATACATATATTTAACACATTAAAACAAAATTATGTTTACTTTTATCTGCAGATTAAAGCAATAATTGATATTGGGTGATATTTAAAACACAGTAATTCAATAACTATAAAACTAGTTTGTTTCGTATTGAAGTCGTAACTGTATTAGGTTGGGAAACCAAACAATTTCAATATAGCAAGATAGCTTTGTACGACTGATTAGTAAATTAGTCAATATATAAAAAAAAAAAAAAAAAAACTAACCAGTGTAATCATATATGCTAATTAATGATGAAAAAAGAAAAATAGTTTTTAACGTTGAACCGATTATGGCTTACTTAGGTTTTAAAACTCATATAGTCAATGTTTCTAGGCTTAACAAATTATGAATTATTAGTTCAAATTCCTACGGCTGCGTCGATATAAAACTAAATTATATGAAAATATATCAATGAAAAGTAAATAAATATGTTGTAGAAAGTATTGATTAAGGTAGGACTCATTTGAGCTTTATGAAATATTCATTTATTTTTAACGCAGAGGCCTAAATATGGTCCCATTGAAGGTACAGTTTTTAAATAAACCACTTTTACAATGCCATCATTAAAATAGTTACTTTTTAACTTTGATACAAACGAAAGTCAGATTTTTACAGCAACCTTGGATATATTTGTATATTTTTGTGATTTGGGAATAGCTACAATAGTATTTTCCGAACAATATTACGTAGTTATCAGGAGGATAAGTAACTATAGAACTGTGGTTTAAACTATTGATTAAAGTTGATTGATTTAATAATTAAAATTTTTGAGCATTCAGCCATTTTACAATTGCGATGTGTTCACTTTGGAATGCACATTACATATATGCACAGTTTTAGGGTTGTGTTAAATAAATACGATTTTATTCTTAGAGCTCAGATGACAGTACTAAATTTAATTTAAATTTATATTGAACTAATAGTATCTGAAGATCTCATCTGGATATATAGTGTATCCAACTCCCAAATATCACCTGTTGACATGAATAACATGTTACAGTAAACATGTATTGGCATGTATATGCATACTGTGTATTTGATTACTTGAAGCTTACTGTATAAATGAATACTAACACGAAGATATCTATACAAAACCTCTAATCTCAACCATAATAAATAATAATAAACTTAATTATTTTAACAAATGGTAAAAATCTTATATTTAAAATAATTCGCCTACTTTACTGTTTACAAAACCTTATAAGAGTTCAACTACTAATTATTCTTATTTGCTCAATTATATACTTTTTATTTTGTTGTTGTTGTTATTTTAGGGAATCTTAGTATGGATATGAAAATGCATGTTAAGACTATCCTTGTTCTTGGACCTTATTAATATGTAAGTTGGTTGACGAATCAAAAGTTTTTATCCCAGGTACATAAACGTAGTTCTTACAGGGTCCTCGGGCCTGTACATCCACCCCATATTTACAGGCCGCGTGGGAGGTTTTCTGTGCTGTGTTTTTAATAATAACCTACACCCCTTTGAAAATATTCGTAAAACCACGACAGAAGAGGGGTTACATTTGACAAAACTGTCTGTAAGTCGACCACCTGTAGTAATTATTAGTTGAGAACTGTTGTAAAATCTTGTTTGGTTAGCATCGGGTTTGTTTTTATTATTGGCTAACCTAAACTAACCTAATTATTAAAATGTGTAAAAGATATAATTTAGATCCCAACATTAAAGTCTCTCAACAGTTTAAAATACGATAGATGTATTATTTATGAAACTCTAGTTTTGTACTTACAAGTTACTTAGCGCGTTTAAAATTAAATTTTAATTAAAACGTATATTCATCACACATTTATAAATTAACTGTCATAAATGTGCCTTTAAATATGCGAAAATCTTTATTAACGATGTTAACTTCTATATAGTCAAACGTAAAGTTTTAAACAGAAGATTTTTGAGAAAATTTATTTGAGAAAATACAATCTGTCTTTCCAAGTTTCATAGATAAAACGAGTAAATAATAGTAAGTGTTGTTTAACGATTTTTAATTTATTACCAATTGTATTATTGTATTACAGTAACTAAGTTAAAGTGAGGTATTAAAAATAAAAATTATGATTCCTATTAGGCATTGTAAGTAGCAAATTAGGTAATAGTAAACGTGTATGTTATTGAAATTTTAATTCCAAAATCAGTAAACAATAAGCTGCTAATAATAAGTTGGCTAAATGCAGAGCTCTACAGGTAATTGTTGAAGTAGATCTCTTGACTCAATGCGCTTGCCGAAGGCACTTCACTGCCAATTAATTTCAAAACTCCATCGCTATAACCAACTAAATAACTTAATGACAGTGACCTGATTACAAATGTAGCTAATTCAATAAACTTCGTACCTTAAATAAATTATGTGTACAATTTGTAATATGTAATATTAACAAATGATGTAGTGGATATTGCAATAAATATAACAACATTTAAAATGGTAACGATGAATATAAAGAATATTAATAAGACCACTGTGGATGTAAGTTGTAAAAACTTGTCCAAAGAATTCACTAAACAAAACCACATAAATAAGTAAAGAAATATTTGTGGGAGTTACCTCACACGCATTTATGCAATAGTAAACCTGAATAAACAATGAAGTTGAACAGATAACTGTGAATTTACAGTACATTTACCTGTACTACAAATTCCATAATACAGACATTGTAATTGCTTACTATGATACTTGAGATGATGATTTTCTATAGCCTACGAAAGAAACTGTATACCATTTATATATATAAAAAACACAGCAAACCCACATAAACAGAGAATTGCACAAGTAATCAACAAACTCATGATAATACAAAATTTTAATATTGTTCATTTGGGCTTGCAGGTATCAAACCAGAGATAAATTGTAGGAATGTACATAAATGAGACAAATACAATAGTGTTGACCGTAGGTTTCCGATGTTATTGCAAGACAGAGACATTGTGCATGGCTGGTCTTGGATTGGTGAGTGAATTTGATATTGAAACAAGCTTATCAGATCAGACCTGTTACTAAATCTTAACCTTTAGTCAAGGGTTGTCTAATAAATAGTATATCTGTGGTATATGTAACTATTCATTAAACTTAGTAAGGGTTTTTTGTTTGTTTTTGAACATTAACTATATTATACGATATATTGATATTCCGTTTTCCTGAAAGCGTAAAATCATCTTTTCATCATCCTATATAGATAAAAGGCTATTCGAAACCAACCTAATATGTGCTCTAAACTCCTACTGAACACTATTAACATACTTGATCCTGAAACTTGGCACTCAACCAACCTAATATGTGGCTCTTAACTCCTACTGAACATTATTAACATACTTGATCCTGAAACTTGGCACTCAACCAACCTAATATGTGCTCTAAACTCCTACTGAACATTATTAACATACTTGATCCTGAAACTTGGCACTCAACCAACCTAATATATGCTCTAAACTCCTACTGAACACTATTAACATACTTGATCCTGAAACTTGGCACTCAACCAACCTAATATGTGGCTCTAAACTCCTACTGAACACTATTAACATACTTGATACTGAAACTTGGCACTCAACCAACCTAATATATGGCTCTAAACTCCTACTGAACACTATTAACATACTTGATACTGAAACTTGGCACTCAACCAACCTCATATGTGCACTAAACTCCTACTGAACACTATTAACATACTTGATACTGAAACTTGGAACTCAACCAACCTAATAAGTGCTCTAAACTCCTACTGAACACTATTAACATACTTGATCATGAAACTTGGCACTCAACCAACCTAGTATATGGCTCTAAACTCCTACTGAACACTATTAACATACTTGATCCTGAAACTTGGCACTCAACCAACCTAATATGTGCTCTGAACTCCTACTGAACACTATTAACATACTTGATACTGAAACTTGGCACTCAACCATCCTAATATGTGCTCTAAACTCCTACTGAACACTATTAACATACTTGATACTGAAACTTGGCACTCAACCAACCTAATATGTGCTCTAAACTCCTACTGAACACTATTAACATACTTGATACTGAAACTTGGCACTCAACCATCCTAATATGTGGCTCTAAACTCCTACTGAACACTATTAACATACTTGATACTGAAACTTGGCACTCAACCATCCTAATATATGGCTCTAAACTCCTACTGAACACTATTAACATACTTGATACTGAAACTTGGCAGTAAACCAACCTAATATGTGGCTCTAAACTCCTACTGAACACTATTAACATACTTGATACTGAAACTTGGCACTCAACCATCCTAATATGTGCTCTAAACTCCTACTGAACACTATTAACATACTTGATACTGAAACTTGGCACTCAACCAACCTAATATGTGGCTCTAAACTCTTACTGAACACTATTAACATACTTGATACTAAAACTTGGCACTCAACCATCCTAATATGTGGCTCTAAACTCCTACTGAACACTATTAACATACTTGATACTGAAACTTGGCACTCAACCAACCTAATATGTGGCTCTAAACTCCTACTGAACACTATTAACATACTTGATACTGAAACTTGGCACTCAACCAACCTAATATGTGGCTCTAAACTCCTACTGAACACTATTAACATACTTGATACTGAAACTTGGCACTCAACCATCCTAATATGTGCTCTAAACTCCTACTGAACACTATTAACATACTTGATACTGAAACTTGGCACTCAACCATCCTAATATGTGGCTCTAAACTCCTACTGAACACTATTAACATACTTGATACTGAAACTTGGCACTCAACCAACCTAATATGTGGCTCTAAACTCCTACTGAACACTATTAACATACTTGATACTGAAACTTGGCACTCAACCAACCTAATATATGGCTCTAAACTCATACTGAACACTATTAACATACTTGATACTGAAACTTGGCACTCAACCAACCTAATATGTGGCTCTAAACTCCTACTGAACACTATTAACATACTTGATCCTGAAACTTGGCACTCAACCAACCTAATATGTGCTCTAAACTCCTACTGAACACTATTAACATACTTGATCATGAAACTTGGCACTCAACCAACCTAGTATATGGCTCTAAACTCCTACTGAACACTATTAACATACTTGATCCTGAAACTTGGCACTCAACCAACCTAGTATATGGCTCTAAACTCCTACTGAACACTATTAACATACTTGATCCTGAAACTTGGCACTCAACCAACCTAGTATATGGCTCTAAACTCCTACTGAACAATATTAACATACTTGATCCTGAAACTTGGCACTCAACCAACCTAGTATATGGCTCTAAACTCCTACTGAACAATATTAACATACTTGATACTGAAACTTGGCACTCAACCAACCTAGTATATGTGCTCTAAACTCCTACTGAACACTATTAACATACTTGATACTGAAACTTAGCACTCAAACAACCTAATATGTGGCTGTAAACTCCTACTGAACACTATTAACATACTTGATACTGAAACTTGGCACTCAACCAACCTAATAAGTGCTCTAAACTCCTACTAAACACTATTAACATACTTGATACTGAAACTTGGCACTCAACCAACCTAATATATGGCTCTAAATTCCTAATGAACACTATTAACATACTTTATACTGAAACTTGGCACTCAACCAACCTAATATATGGCTCTAAACTCCTACTGAACACTATTAACATATTTGATACTGAAACTTGGCACTCAACTAACCTAATAAGAGCTCTAAACTCCTACTGAACACTATTAACATACTTTATACTGAAACTTGGCTTTCAACCAACCTAATATATGGCTCTAAACTCCTACTGAACACTATTAACATATTTGATACTGAAACTTGGCACTCAACCTACCTAATATGTGCTCTAAACTCCTACTGAACACTATTAACATACTTTATACTAAAACTTGGCTTTCAACCAACCTAATATATGGCTCTAAACTCCTTCTGAACACTATTAACATATTTGATACTGAAACTTGGCACTCAACCAACCTAATATATGGCTCTAAACTCCTACTGAACACTATTAACATACTTTATACTGAAACTTGGCTTTCAACCAACCTAATATATGGCTCTAAACTCCTACTGAACACTTTTAACATACTTTATACTGAAACTTGGCTTTCAACCAACCTAATATATGGCTCTAAACTCCTACTGAACACTATTAACATATTTGATACTGAAACTTGGCACTCAACCTACCTAATATGTGCTCTAAACTCCTACTGAACACTATTAACATACTTTATACTGAAACTTGGCTTTCAACCAACCTAATATATGGCTCTAAACTCCTACTGAACACTGTTAACATATTTGATACTGAAACTTGGCACTCAACCAACCTAATATATGGCTCTAAACTCCTACTGAACACTATTAACATACTTTATACTGAAACTTGGCTTTCAACCAACCTAATATATGGCTCTTAACTCCTACTGAACACTATTAACATATTTGATACTGAAACTTGGATTTCAACCAACCTAATATATGGCTCTAAACTCCTACTGAACACTATTAACATTATTTATACTGATACTTGGCTTTCAACCAACCTAATATATGGCTCTAAACTCCTCCTGAACACTATAAACATATTTGATACTGAAACTTGGCACTCAACCTACCTAATATGTGCTCTAAACTCCTACTGAACACTATTAACATACTTTATACTAAAACTTGGCACTCAACCATCCTAATATATGGCTCTAAACTCCTACTGAACACTATTAACATACTTTATACTGAAACTTGGTACTCAACCATCCTAATATATGGCTCTAAACTCCTACTGAACACTATTAACATACTTTATACTGAATCTTGGTACTCAACCATCCTAATATGTGGCTCTAAACTCCTACTGAACACTATTAACATACTTGATACTGAAACTTGGCACTCAACCAACCTAATATGTGGCTCTAAACTCCTATTGAACACTATTAACATACTTGATACTGAAACTTGGCACTCAACCAACCTAATATGTGGCTCTAAACTCCTACTGAACACTAATAACATACTTGATACTGAAACTTGGCACTCAACCAACCTAATATATGGCTCTAAACTCCTACTGAACACTATTAACATACTTTATACTGAAACTTGGCTTTCAACCAACCTAATATATGGCTCTAAACTCCTACTGAACACTATTAACATACTTTATACTGAAACTTGGCTTTCAACGAACCTAATATATGGCTCTAAACTCCTACTGAACACTATTAACATATTTGATACTGAAACTTGGCACTCAACCTACCTAATATGTGCTCTAAACTCCTACTGAACACTATTAACATACTTTATACTGAAACTTGGCTTTCAACCAACCTAATATATGGCTCTAAACTCCTACTGAACACTATTAACATATTTGATACTGAAACTTGGCACTCAACCAACCTAATATATGGCTCTAAACTCCTACTGAACACTATTAACATACTTTTTACTGAAACTTGGCTTTCAACCAACCTAATATATGGCTCTAAACTCCTACTGAATACTATTAACATATTTGATACTGAAACTTGGCTTTCAACCAACCTAATATATGGCTCTAAACTCCTACTGAACACTATTAACATTATTTATACTGATACTTGGCATTCAACCAACCTAATATATGGCTCTAAACTCCTACTGAACACTATTAACATATTTGATACTGAAACTTGGCACTCAACCTACCTAATATGTGCTCTAAACTCCTACTGAACACTATTAACATAATTTATACTGAAACTTGGCACTCAACCATCCTAATATATGGCTCTAAACTCCTACTGAACACTATTAACATACTTTATACTGAAACTTGGCACTCAACCATCCTAATATATGGCTCTAAACTCCTACTGAACACTATTAACATACTTTATACTGAAACTTGGCACTCAACCATCCTAATATGTGGCTCTAAACTCCTACTGAACACTATTAACATACTTGATACTGAAACTTGGCACTCAACCAACCTAATATGTGGCTCTAAACTCCTACTGAACACTATTAACATAGTTGATACTGAAACTTGGCACTCAACCAACCTAATATGTGGCTCTAAACTCCTACTGAACACTATTAACATACTTGATACTGAAACTTGGCACTCAACCAACCTAATATGTGGCTCTAAACTCCTACTGAACACTATTAACATACTTGATACTGAAACTTGGCACTCAACCAACCTAATATGTGCTCTAAACTCCTACTGAACACTATTAACATACTTTATACTGAAACTTGGCACTCAACCAACCTAATATATGGCTCTAAACTCCTACTGAACACTATTAACATACTTTATACTGAAACTTGGCACTCAACTAACCTAATATGTGGCTCTAAACTCCTACTGAACACTATTAACATACTTGATACTGAAACTTGGCACTAAACCAACCTAATATGTGCTCTAAACTCCTACTGAACACTATTAACATACTTTATACTGAAACTTGGAACTCAACCAACCTAATATGTGGCTCTAAACTCCTACTGAACACTATTAACATACTTGATACTGAAACTTGGCACTCAACCAACCTAATATGTGGCTCTAAACTCCTACTGAACACTATTAACATACTTGATACTGAAACTTGGCACTCAACCAACCTAATAAGTGCTCTAAACTCCTACTGAACACTATTAACATACTTGATACTGAAACTTGGCACTCAACCAACCTAATATATGGCTCTAAATTCCTAATGAACACTATTAACATACTTTATACTGAAACTTGGCAGTAAACCAACCTAATATGTGGCTCTAAACTCATACTGAACACTATTAACATACTTGATACTGAAACTTGGCACTCAACCTACCTAATATGTGCTCTAAACTCCTACTGAACACTATTAACATACTTTAAACTGAAACTTGGCTTTCAACCAACCTAATATATGGCTCTAAACTCCTACTGAACACTATTAACATATATGATACTGAAACTTGGCACTCAACCAACCTAATATGTGCTCTAAACTCCTACTGAACACTATTAACATACTTTATACTGAAACTTGGCTTTCAACCAACCTAATATGTGCTCTAAACTCCTACTGAACACTATTAACATACTTTATACTGAAACTTGGCACTCAACCAACCTAATATGTGCTCTAAACTCCTACTGAACACTACTAACATACTTTATACTGAAACTTGGCACTCAACCAACCTAATATGTGGCTCTAAACTCCTACTGAACACTATTAACATACTTTATACTGAAACTTGGCTTTCAACCAACCTAATATGTGGCTCTAAACTCCTACTGAACACTATTAACATACTTGATACTGAAACTTGGCACTCAACCAACCTAATATGTGGCTCTAAACTCCTACTGAACACTATTAACATACTTGATACTGAAACTTGGCACTCAACCAACCTAATATGTGCTCTAAACTCCTACTGAACACTATTAACATACTTGATACTGAAACTTGGCACTCAACCAACCTAATATGTGCTCTAAACCCGTACTGAACACTATTAACAAACTTGATCCTCAAACTTGGCACTCAAACAACCTAATATGTGGCTCTAAACTCCTACTGAACACTATTAACATGCGTGATCCTGAAACTTGGCTTTCAAACAACCTAATATGTGCTCTGAACTCCTACTGAACACTATTAACATACTTGATCATAAAACTTGGCACCCAACCAACCTGATATGTGCTCTAAACTCGTACTGAACACTATTAACATACTTAATCATAAAACTTGGCTCCCAACCAAACTGATATGTGCTCTAAACTCCTACTGAACACTATTAACATACTTGATCATAAAACTTGGCACCCAACCAACCTGATATGTGCTCTAAACTCCTACTGAACACTATTAACATACTTGATCATAAAACTTGGCACCCAACCAACCTGATATGTGCTCTAAACTCCTACTGAACACTATTAACATACTTGATCATAAAACTTGGCACCCAACCAACCTGATATGTGCTCTAAACTCCTACTGAACACTATTAACATACTTGATCATAAAACTTGGCACCCAACCAACCTGATATGTGCTCTAAACTCCTACTGAACACTATTAACATACTTGATCATAAAACTTGGCACCCAACCAACCTGATATGTGCTCTAAACTCCTACTGAACACTATTAACATACTTGATCATAAAACTTGGCACTCAACCAACCTAATATGTGCTCTAAACTCCTACTGAACACTATTAACATACTTGATACTGAAACTTGGCACTCAACCAACCTAATATGTGCTCTAAACTCGTACTGAACACTATTAACAAACTTGATCCTGAAACTTGGCACTCAAACAACGTAATATGTGCTCTAAACTCGTACTGAACACTATTAACAAACTTGATCCTGAAACTTGGCACTCAAACAACCTAATATGTGCTCTAAACTCCTACTGAACACTATTAACATACGTGATCCTGAAACTTGGCTTTCAAACAACCTAATATGTGCTCTGAACTCCTACTGAACACTATTAACATACTTGATCATAAAACTTGGCACCCAACCAATCTAATATGTGGCTCTAAACTCCTACTGAACAGTATTAACATATTTGATCCTGAAACTTGGCACCCAACCAACCTGATATGTGCCAAGTAGGATCTAAACTCATACTGAACACTCCCACTATCAATATACTTGATCCTGAAACTTGGCACCCAACCAACCTCGTACTAGGCTTTGTAAAAACATGTTATCTTCCTCAGTTCATCAGGTAGGCCTACATGTTCTCATACCAAAGCAAACTCTGTAGAGTAAACAAAGTTAACCGGTATAAAAGTTAAAAAATATTTATAATGGTAACTTAAAACAATTTATTAACAACTAACTTATACAATATTTGATCATACAGTTTTCTTGTCAAGTGCTGCAAACTTGTTATAAACCGTACAACACTTTATGCCTCGAATATATAATTTGTAAATCAAGTACATCTATATTTGTGTGTCCACCAAACTAATTAATGTACTGTAAATATAACATTTATAATGTATATTTATATACTTATATAAAATTTAATGGTAAACATACAACATTAAATACAGAAAGGTTTTGCAATAAATAAAACAATCAGGAAGACGCATTCCTCGCCTGTCAAACACATGGGATATGGTTCTTGAATGTAGCGACCAAGTTTAGGCGACCACATTGCTTTGGCTTAAAGTGGGATTCTACAAGGAATTTAATTAAATATAAAGTAGAATTCTTTATGATTGTTCCAGCATGTCACTGTAGCTTTATCAGTGAGAATATTTTGGTATATAAAGAAGTATCAACAAAAGTAATAAGGGCTTAATTATTACATTATAATTATATGGATAAGTATCTTAGATATACTAAAAATTAACTGTAGGGATGAAAATATACTTTTCGAATGCTAATTTATCTTCTGTTATACTTAACATTTCATTATTTTTGAAACTTGATTAGTGTTTGGCAGTGTCTACAGCCAAAGTTGAACTTCTGTTATATTTCATAACTATTGGTTTATACAGTAGTTGTTTATCCTAGCCAATCTTCATTACTTATCTTTAGATTTTTTAAAATTTGTATTAAGGTAAGATACAACATAATTAACATAATTTATTTTTGAGGTTTGTGGAAGTTAGGAAATGATTGTAACAGACACAAAACAATTATTAGCTTTGTGATGGCGTGGTAAGATATCCATTATCAACTCTTTAGACATATATAACTCTTTAAAATACCGTCACTGCTATCAGTTTATTAGTTGATTTAACTTCTATCCATTATGTCACATACAAAATTAACTTCATCTAAAAAGAAAAAAAGGATACATTATATATTTTATTCCATACTAACATTTACATGAAGTTGTGCTAGTTTAGATTTTCCAATATGATCTATGTTATACAATTACGTATGTTGATAGAGAAAATAAATACATACCTAACAATTTATGTAGGTATCAATTTTATTTTATCAACTTATCACACATAGTTACCAAAATAAAAATGTACAAGAATATTTGTTTGTTACTCCCGTAGCAATATTAACATTAGCCTGTATAAATTCCTCTATAACATTACATTTTATATTGAATACTTCCATAGCCATTTATGTCATGAAACATTTTTACGTAAAAAAAGTGTTTCTGATGTGCTTATCGAGATTATTAAGTAAGCATTATCTATCAACAAAACATTTAACAGCATCAATGAGTCATTTCTTCAAGCTTATTAAATGTCTCTACAATTTTGTAACTCGCTATAGTATTGTAGATCTGGACACTAAATTAATAACACTGAATAAAACAAGTATTATTTCATATGTGTATTCCTTATTTACTTTTGGACTGATATTTTCAGAAAACTCACGTGTCTCTGATTCCGTGTGGGGCTTTTATAAGACAGAAGAAAATAATTATACTTAGAATGCAGGCTCTTTACTTTGACTCATACTTAATTAATTTAAAGATGCTGCCTCTACTGTCTGCTTGTTTGGCCACACTTTTACTTGTTGATGTATTAAATTATAAAAGATTCAATTATCACATTGCTATAGTACGAAAACCTTAATAGTTACATCTTAATGTTAACTTAGAATTCACTTGAAAAAAGTAAATAAAAAATACACGTTTGATAAAACTATCAAAAAGCTAATATACAATTTATAATATATTTTATGTATTGCACCAATTCTTGTACTAACCATAATTAAAACGAGTCATGTAATATTACATATTTCACTTTTGAAGGTGTTATTTTTTAAATACTATTAGTAAGATATAATTTTATTGGCCATATTGGCTTTTCACACAGTAGATCAGGTCGATTTCTTGTAGAAAATGTAGAATGTTAGTATAAGAAAATAGCACTTCTGTTTCTTAGCAGGTGAAATTATTTTTAATTCACAGGGAATTTCTACTCACAAATTCGATTTGATATTTAATTTTATTCATCTGTTTATTTTATAGTCAATTTACGCTAGTGGCATTTTCACTTGGTGTTCAGGCGTTGTTCAGGAACCCCATTATCAAATTCAAGTGAACTTCCCGGAATTCGAGTTATTTCCTTTTGCTTTTTAGATATAAGTGCTAACCACTCGGCTAGCGAGAGGTATTTCAGTGTAATTGTAACGTATTTCAGAAAATTACTTAATTTTCAGCAAAGTCTCTGTTAACATTTTTATGCTTATAATTTACGACCTTGCAAAAAATAATTATTTAAAATTTAAGTAAGTATGACACTTTCTGTACTTATAGACATAAAAAATAAATAAATGTTAGCAAGATCCTGAAACAACCCTCTGTCTGTACAGTGAAGTAATTTATTGGTATATCCTTAGAATAATTCTGTTACATTAATCTAAAATCTGCAAAACAGTGAAGCAATACAACTTATGTGTGGTTGATGCACTCTACATCTCCATAGTTAACACTATTAAAACAGAAAAATAGGTTCTTCGGATATGTAGGACATTATAACGATGAAGGTATTATTAGTATTACCGGCGTGGTGGCTCAGTGACTAAGGCTTCGGACTGCGGAGGGCAAGGTCCAAGGTTCGAATCCCCACTGAGCCAACGGTTGGTACTTCACTCGTTGAATTTAGTTGACGCACAGGCCTATAGGCCCATGTCAACTGGCAAGTGAAGTTTAGAAAAAAAAAATATATATATATATATATAGATTGTTAATGAGTTGAAGTAAACCCTACTTAGTCCAACTACCACTTAACCTCAATCACGTAATCGACCGTGGCAGGAAGTCCAACGGAAACATACTTACGTCCCCTTATAAACATATATATAAAATGCTTAAAAAGACAACAGGGTGGATTAAGCAAACGTAGTGTCCAGCTTTGTAAACTTAGTTTATTGCCTAGGATGTAGTTGGTATACAACCTTTACATACAATGTAAAGCTAGTAAAGCTACATAGTAAAGAATATATTACAAACACTATTACACAAGCATTTACAAGATATATAGAAGGCAAAGTCTGTATGTTAATAAAGTACCTACATATTGTTATGTAAATTACATTACGATGGTTGATAAACTAACGTTAATTAACCATTTCAGAGAGAGGGGTTGAGGGAGACACAATTATTATAAAGTGTTTTCAATTACGCTCATATTTCACTTTGGAAGTGATTTTCAAAAGTTGAAAGTTTTCCCTCCTTAGTCATGACTTCAAGTGTAACTGATTTAACTTATCTCTCCACTTCACTTGAGTATGGTTATTCTGGTACCCCTGACTAGACAAACATATCAAATATACGTATAGTTATTCTGGTACCCCTGACTAGACAAACATATCAGATATACGTATAGTTATTCTGGTACCCCTGACTAGACAAACATATCAGATATACGTATAGTTATTCTGGTACCCCTGACTAGACAAACATATCAGATATACGTATAGTTATTCTGGTACCCCTGACTAGACAAACATATCAGATATACGTATAGTTATTCTGGTACCCCTGACTAGACAAACATATCAGATATACGTATAGTTATTCTGGTACCCCTGACTAGACAAACATATCAGATATACGTATAGTTATTCTGGTACCCCTGACTAGACAAACATATCAGATATACGTATAGTTAATTCAATTTAAAAACTACTCAACCTTACCAATTCACCTCCAACTTCAAGTAACTATTACAGACTAGTGTTCAAATAGTTTTACAAGAATGAATGCTGGTGACGTAACTCCAGACCATTTTATATTGGCCAATTACATCATAGAACTAGGGAAAATTATTTAACCAATTACATCATAGGATTAGGGGAAATATTTAACCAATTACATCATTGAACTAGGAGAAAATATTTAACCAATTACATCATAGAACTAGGGGAAAATATTTAACCAATTACATCATAGGACTAGGGGAAAACATTTAACCAATTACATCCTAGAACTAGGAGAACATATTTAACCAATTACATCATACAACTAGGGGAAAATATTTAACCAATTACATCCTAGAACTAGGAGAACATATTTAACCAATTACATTATACAACTAGGGGACAATATTTAACCAATTACATCATATAACTAGGGGAAATATTTAACCAATTACATCATAGACATAGGGGGAAATTTTTACCAATCACTCAATGTAACCAATTAATTATTTGTTTAAGGTCCAATTAATTAATTATAAGTGGGTAACAAACTTATATGGCAATGAAATAATATATTACCAAATTAAAAAGTTTAAATATATAAATAAACATTAAGTTGTGTAATTATACGCCTGGTTAAGATTAAAATCTGACTGTTGTAAAATTTTAACTGTAAAATATCGCTGCAACGTAAACATTTCATAGGGAACCCAAAGACAAACAAAATATAAACACTCAATTTCAGATAATAGACTGTGGATTTGGATACTATGTTTTATGGTTAAGCATAAAAGTAGATCAAAGTCAGATTACATATTGTTTTATCTTCTTTCATACTGTACTGAGAATGTTGATGCAACGTTTAATATAACATTTATTCATTAGTTTTTCTTCTGCCTTTAATGAAATGGTGATTTAATACTGGGGTGGTTCTTCTCACTACTGTAGTGGGCTGCATGATGAAAAATGATACTACTATTGACTTTATAGACAAATAGAATTCCCATTCAATGTTACATTTTTAATCTCAAAATATCAGCTGTTTATGTGGTACATTGTGGAGCGCTAATATAGTTCCATGTAAATGTAATGAGTTTAAACCAGCTGTGGTTGCGAGCCTCACTAACTAACCAAATTACAATGCCTATCGTAGGTGTATTTAATCAAGGATACTACTCAATATGGTTCTTGATAGAGTTAAACTGGGATTAGCTTTAGGGATGATGCAATGATAAGCGAGTTGTATGCTTGTGGATTAATATATATCATTTACAGGTAGAACGGATCAATTAAAAAGTATGATGGAAGAGCGTAAGACGCGTTTTGATGATTAACATTTGAATGTTGTTCTGCGCAATGGATTTTAACAAGTTATAAAACGTGAATTTAGCTTCTTCAATTTTTTAAAGAAGAGATCAAGAATCTTACCATTGTCTCCAACCATTAACTCGACCACACTTAGTTTTATTACATATCGTATTTCTCCTTTTCCTCGTCTACTTCCTCCAGATGAAGAATGCTCTTGGCTTAAGAACTACATATGTGGTTCTCTTTGTCTCGGATCCACATTTGTGGTACCGGTTTTCATCCCAAGGTATCCTGGGTACTGTAGTTGCAGCCATTGAATTTAGAGGTTTTTCACCGATTCTAAGAACTTTAACAATTCTAAGATTCATAGACAATAGTATTTATACCGTATATATCCGTAACTTGTTAGTCCTCGTGGCGCTGGCTACGAACAGTAGCCATGGCCTTTGTTTTCTACGATGACACTATTATCCTCAAAGATGTCAAAATTGGGGATATCCTTCAGGGAGTGACGTTCTATTAGTTTTTCTTTCTTACCCTTGACTATGACTAACGTTATTGAATGTTTGGGACATATTAAGGTAAATACAGCAACAGTATTTTTTAAATATTTAATTTTTTGGCAACCAGTAATTGTCAAGGAGCTTTATAATATTTATTTAAAGACAATTTATTACCATTATATACTGGAAATGCCTATCTAGAATTCTTTCTGAAATTTCCTCAAAAGGGAAAATTTGTGAATGGATGCCGGTTCATAATGTCACTTCAAGGTTAAATGGTAGAGATCTTTACAACTCAAACTTTGTGTCTTGGACAAATAAAGACATTCGTTCCATTCCGTAGCTGTTCTCATTCCTTGTTCCTAGTTCCTCATTACCCTTCCCATTTCCGCTTACGTACCCGTTCTCATTCTCGATTCATTTCACCTTTTTAACATAAGTATAGTCCTGTCTTTGAAGGCTAAGGCTTCATCAGCAAGCCCGTCTTGTAGAGGTCTCATCAATACACCATCAGGCCCTGGAGTAGTATTGAACTTGATTCCTTTCATTCCTGCCTTCACGTCCATAATAACTACATTAATTTCTCCCATTTCTTCTCCAATCGGAACAGGTTGTGAAAAGAATTAATCAGTGTTAGGTATTTTCAAAGTTAATACCTATATTCGTCCTTAAACTTTTTAAATGTAAATTTCACAGTCGGCTTCATCACCTCCCAAGACTCTTATTCCATTATGTGTAGTATTCCATCTTTGGTTAAATAAAATTAATATTGTGTTATCTTTTTACAGGCTTCTTTTCGTTTATTCAATCTCTCTTGCCCCTTAATCACTAATGTAAAAATCTGTAAAAATATAATACTCGTCAACAACCAACCATCCATATAAATATACAAATTATATTCTTTATACTGTAAAAATATTGCATGTAGTAAATTTTGATAGTATATTTTCATTACATTACATAGTTGTACATACGTTTGTATGCCTTTTTTCTCTTCTTTTATTTTGAAATGAAATGAAAAATACCTTTATTCACCTGGCGATGAGACTGTTTAGTCCTATCTAATTCTTAACCACAACATGTCTTGGTATATGTATTATTTATATTCACGTTCTTTTATTACCTATTCCTAAATTCACAATCAATCTCATACCAAACCAAATTAATAGCAAATGTTCTTCCATTTTCAGTTTTTCTAAACTAACTACACAACGCGTGTCCTAACCTACATTAAAGAATCCTTATCATAATATATTGGACTTAAATCATAGTTAATGTCTTTCGAAAAGAAATATTGTATTTCAATTTAGGTCTTGTAATAAACTATATTTTCATTTCTTTTTTTGAAATATTTTGTAATTTTTCTTGTATAATACTCTTAAACGTATTATACATTGTCATCAGATTAAAAATGCGGAAAAATGTGACTTTTTAAAAATATAAACACAGAGAAATTAGTGCAATGAAATTAATATACCTGATATTACTTTTTGTAGTGCATAACATTTTGAAAAAACCTATAACAATTTTAAAAGTTGTTTCTGTTTCAATTATTTACTAGTGCAACAATCTCACATTTTCTGACAAATAGTTTAGTGGTGCTGAAAATCACTTCAGATTACCTTCAATCAATAGGGGTTTGTAAGCTAGACTTATTCCCAAATTAAATTGAAAAAAATAATCGATATCCATTATACGTTTTGATTTCATAGTATAACAACCAGTGCATAATGTACACTGTCTTTTAATAATGTAGCTTTCTATTTAAACTTTGTCTTCATTTAGTCATATTTTCTTGCAGTACTAGGCACGTAACATTCTATAATGCAAAATAATAAATTCTCTAACTATATACTATATACGATATATGTAGACATGTTATTTATTTATTTATAATAATTTCGCAAAAAACAGCCTATTTGATTTAAGTCCAATATATTATGATAAGGATTCTTTACTGTAGGTTAGGACACGCGTTGTGTAGTTAGTTTAGAAAAACTTGATTTGGTTTGGTATGAGATTGATTGTGAATTTAAGAATAGGTAATAAAAGAATGTGAATATAAATAATGACGTTATTTGGGCAAACAATATTTGTATTCATATTATAATTATCCTCAAGGGAATAGATCATAAAAATGCTAGATATTTGAAAGAATTTAACTTTTCCACAGTTTGGCAGTTTGAATGATTTTGAATACGATTATCAGCATGGTAAACTATATCAAATGGAAAATCAAAACCAACATGGCTGAAATTTATGAATTTGGTTTTATTTATATTTACTTGCATTTTGTTATTTAAACAACATCAACTTTTTAATGTATTTAAATCCTCTATAATATACTGCCATGGGACATGGGACATGGTTGTATGTAAAGAAAAAAAAATACTATCAACAAAGGAACAAATTTAACCGTGAAAGGGTTGTTGAAAAATATTATTTATGAAGACATCAATCAGAATTGAAGATGTAAGTGATCCCCGCGAAACACCAGCATTTACTGCAGGGGTTTACCTAACTGGTTATATATTTTAACTTGTTGAATTATATTGTTCAAAAAACTTTTAAACCATCTGAGTACGGTCCCTCTTATTCTTGCCAGCTCCAATTTACTTAGCTATATATTTTGATCTACTGAATCAAATACATGTTTGAATTAAATAAGTGAACCGGTAGATTTTTTCCTTATTATTTAAACGGTTATGATCTTTTTCATTAATTGATAAATTGCTTCTTCAGTAGATTTCCCTTCATAAATACAAATTGGAAAAGCATCATGTAAAAAAAACTAATTATCTAGTGTTCATTATTTTTTTCAAATATCTTTTAAAACAACTGAAAGCAAGCTTACAGGTCTTAGATTCTCTAGTTTAAATGACGTTTCTTTTCAAAAATGTGTACAATGATACTCAATTTTAGTTTTTCCGGGAAAATAACTTGCTCAAAACTTAATTTAATCATATATGATAAAACGGCGTATATTTCTTTGGTGGTGTTTTTTATAAAATTTACAGAAAAACTATCAATACCAAATGATTTTTTTTGTAAATTGTTTAATTGTTTGTACAATCTCAGCGTCAGTTAAAGTAAATTGAGCTTTGCTGGGAGTAAGAAGGCAAAACATTTAAAGTGTGCAGGTCGGTCTGACCTTGAAGTGAGATAAGTGAGAGAAGCGTTGATTGTCTCCGATACTTATAACAAATCGGTCAAGATCTCCCCGTCATCCAGCTTGATTCTATCCTCAGATCAAGCTACCAAAGTTTCCTACTACACTTAGATTGTTTATAATTTTCCAGCACTCCCCAGCGTCAACATTGCAATCACTAATTTTTTTTACTGCAGTATCGTTTAGTTAAATTTATATATTTTTTTCAATATTTACTAAAAGCTTAAAAATAGTTACCGTTCCTGCCACACGCTGAACTGGAGAACTAACTAATGAACATCTCAATTTCCTTACTCGGCAGCCATTCAATGATTTTATATGACCTCTGTTTCTTTCTTCTCTGTGATATTACCAAACACGAGTTGTTAAAATGATTAAATTACTGATTTTACGTTGTAATGGGTTAATTAGAATTAGGGTTATAAAATTAGAAATAACTTTGCGAATATCACAATCGAATCTACACGTGCTTTTTTAATTGATAACTTTTTAATATTTTACATTACATTAATAAAATAAATACGAAGTAGGGAAAGCCTCATTAAGTGGTCCTTATGTAAAATAAATTAATTACATGAGAGAAAAGGTGCTACATTAATTAATGGGAAGCTGAGACAGTTAATTGGTGCCGTTAGGCGCGCTTACGAACTCGAGTGATTCATTGTTGTTACCAAGTCCCTTATCTCAGTGATCATTACAATAATTGATTTTATCTAAAAAAAGTAAAACATTGTTGCATTGTTTGTGTTGTATCAATTATAAAAATGGATGTACACATTTTTGGTGATATTGTACTTTATCATGCAAAAAATTTAGTTAACTGATTATACCAATGTCATTGTACCACTTGTTAACATTGGAAAATAAATATTACAAAACATTCATAAGATTATTATTTTATAATTTAAAAGAAATTAGTAATAATCAATTACAAATATATTTCACTTAGAAATTTTTATATTTATGAAAAAAGCGTAATAGTAGTTAGTTTTAGTTTGTACAGTTTTGAAAGAATTATTTTAGATTTCAGAAGCAAATAAAAATCATCATAAATAAAAAAAGATTAACAGCTGCGTCTTAAATGTACTATCATCCCTCTCAGGACTATTCCCTATTGCATTGCAAAACTATATTTTAGTATTGCTTCTTAATATTTTTTCTATAAACGTTTTGTATTTTTAGGAGTTGTTCGTAACATATTTACTTTTACATAGTTACAATATCTATGCGCATAAGCTTATAAATATACCCATAAGTAAGTTTTACAGAAATAATAATAATTAGACATTAATAGCTTCTCTAAATCACCAATTGATTTCGTTATTATTTTAGAAATAGTTAAACACATACTTCGTATGAAAAATATCGTTAATGATAGTTAATCGAGTATGATAGTATAATATTATAGTGTATGTAAATATCAGATACTAATTCATTTAATTATTTATTTCATAAATGCTTTTAGGAACATAATTATAACATAATTTCCTTTTTGTTATTTATTGTCATAACAATTTCCAAACTACGTTGCGTTTTACTCCATTATGTTTTTTTATTTATTTTTCTGTCAAAATGTAGTTTTGTCTTTGAGATGCCTTCTAGCGTTAGAGTTATTTAGATGCCATAAACTGTAAAAATTGTTTAGTTTCTCTATATCTGGTATGTTAAGAGTGGTTACAGCACCCAAATGAAAATTTTTTCAATTTCTCTAAAATTTAACCCTTTGAGTGCCAACGTCCGATTCTATCGGACGTCAAAACGATGTCTGAGAAGTGCCAACGTCCGATTCTGTCGGCCGTCCAAAGTTTGCTGAAAAATGCCAACGTCCGATTTTACCGGACGTTTGGAAAAATATTCGTATAAAATCCATATATTAATATTTTGGCCTTATTATCGCGTATATTTGTTCATAAAGAGTTGTTGTTTTCATAATATATCGATTTAGTTGCCTTAGAATCAATTTACGATAGCAAAGATGACGAATGATTTAGGTAGCATTGACAGCTGATCTTCATGACGTCGTGTTTCAGTTTACTGTCACTCCCGTTGCGGGATTGTACTTTGAGGTTATTTTGAGTATCATTTTGTGTGTATATATTAGTTTTAGATTTATATTCCGAGTTTGTATATATAGCTATATATACATAATATATATATATATAGCCTATATATACATAGTATATATAGCCTATATAGGCTATATATGTATATATATTATGTATATAAAGCCTACTGTATGTAAATATTACCCAAGATTTTGTTTATTGTATTATTACAGAAGAGGATTTTGAGTTTCATTTTGTTTTATGTAATTTTATTAGTTTATAATAACAATAATCACAGCTTTGAACATTCTTTTTTGCCACAGCTGATTTATAAAATTTGACATTAGTTCGGTAAAAGTGACATAACATAGTTAATTTTTAAGATTTTGAAGTGAAACTTTGTACACGTATTCAAAAACAAATGTTCTTTCAGTTTATATACATAGTTACAAGACTAGTATTTTTTAAATTAGTGTTATTGAATGTGAAAATAGAAAAACAAAAAAAAATTCGAATTTTTTTTGGTAAGTCAATTGTTTTATTACTAGATATAGTTGCATGGTAGTTTAAATTATTTTTTTTTAACTGCAATGTGTGTAAAGAAAAATAAAAAAAAAATTAGGTTGATAGCTCAATAAATAACCAAACGAGGAATTTTTAAAAAAACGCTTACAAATTTGTCAAAATAGGCCTGGCACTTTTCGGTACACTCAATGGAAAAATACCCGGCACTTTTCAGTACATCACCCCAACAATTACCCGGCACTCAAACTTTTCACCTCTTATTTAAGCTAAGAAATCAGTATAAAACAGAAAACAATGTTTTATTATCTATGTATATAGTTCGAATAAAATAACTTTGGTACTGGCGGAACGCCCTCGCTCCACTGGTCTGAAATGACAAAACTCTGAGCTTTAATTTGCTGTAAAACTTAAAATAAGTAAGCAATAATTTTAAAACCAATTGTATAGTGTCCACCAGTTTATATTCTTTAAGGAAAAATTATGACGGAGATTTTTCTTGAGCTAAATTGCTTTTTATAGCGATATTTCTATTTAAAAATACGGTTTTATGAGTGAAATTGGGCGTGAGTCGTCTTCAACCTGTCACTGTAGCAAAAATAATAATAATAAAATAATTTATTGTGGATGGATAACAGTTTGATTCATTGTGATTAGTTTGGTAAAAGTCTCATTTAATAATTCAAACAGGTTAATGAGAAATTAATTTTTTTGTAAAACCTTGCAAACTCGGAAACGAAAAACGCTAGACAAAATTTATTTGAGCAAACATTAACTGTGTTATTTATGTATAGTTAAAATAATACTGTGGTACTAATAAAACGTGTGGAAAAATAATGAAGAGTTGATGAAGTAAACTCATAGTTCGTTTACATCGAGGCTGTGTCGGACGCGTAAGGTATACTCTGCTCAAGGGAAAGTGTAGACTGAATATTCAGTCCAAGCGTAAAACGAATTCCGATCGACGATATTTCCTGATAAGAAATGTTTCTCCAGTAAGAAATAAGGTAAGTTAGTTGACTTTTGACTTTGAGGTGTGTTAGTGTTCAGTTCTTTATCGATTTGACAGTGCTTAGTATAGTTTAATCACTAGTTTGTTTTTATTACAGTTATTTAGTTTTAGTGATACAACACGTCTTTATTTATTTAGATGTGACAATAATGCTATAGGATTCAGTGTGTATATTATTATCAGAGTTTATTGCAATTATAATATTTAGGCTCTTTCAAATTTTAAGAAGTGTTCTATTAGTAGTTGACAAGAAATGTTTGCAATGGAAGAGGCAAGAGCTGAGCCAGTGACTGTACATTGTGCGTGTGGTATCACTGCCGCCTTGTTGACAATCGAGTTTTGAAAACTTCTGAATCTTTCTTCCTAATTCAAGAAAATTCTATTTAATACGAGAGTACGATTTTAGTGTCACTTAAATAACACAATTAATTTAGGTTTAAAGAAATTTTATCTAGCGTTTTTCGTTTCCGAGTTTGCAAGGTTTTACAAAAAAATTAATTTCTCATTAACCTGTTTGAATTATTAAATGAGACTTTTACCAAACTAACCACAATGAATCAAACTGTTATCCATCCACAAGAAATTATTTTATTATTATTATTTTGCTACAGTGACAGGTTGAAGACGACTCACGCCCAATTTCACTCATAAAACCGTGTTTTTAAATACAAATATCACTATAAAAAGCAATTTAGCTCAAGAAAAATCTCCGGCATAATGTTTCCTTAAAGAATATAAACCGGTAGACACTATACAATTAGTTTGAAAATTATTGCTTACTTATTTTAAGTTTTACAGCAAATTAAAGCTCAGAGTTTTGTCATTTCAGACCAGTGGAGCGAGGGCGTTCCGCCAGTACCAAAGTTGTTTTATTCGAACTATAGTTGGTTGTATAAATTTTGATATACTCTTGTAAATATTCTTACAAATATTATGTTTACATATTATTTATATAT